>JABUQX010038791.1:45000-50558 GCA_015478945.1 Trachelipus rathkii
ATCCGTCCAAAAGTTGCCTGACCTGCCGAACGAAATGTGCGGGAGCTCCATCAGGCTGAAAGTACATATGTATTCTGATGTTTAGAGTAACATCAGAACATCCCCCAATAGTTCTTGTAATTCATTTTGTAAAAACTCAAAATAGTGGTCTCCTGTGAGGGGATTTTCAAATATGAAAGAGCCAATTAATAACCATCGACCATACCACACCACACGTTTACCGAAAATCTATGTTGGAAATTGCTCTCAACTGTTGAGTGGGAATTTTCGTCTGCCCACATATGGCTGTTGCGAGTGTTATTAAAGCCGTCGCTGGTAAATGTTGCTTGAAAAGTATGCGCGATACAAGACGATGATTTTTATTTAACCACCGACAAAATTTGATACATTTACCATAACCCTACGGTTGTAGGTGTTGCACTCTTTGAACATGGTATGTGTATAAGCTTTACTCGTGAAGTGTGTTTATTACTCATTCTTTGCTTCATTGAGTAGCAATTCCTCGTCGCTGGTCGTTGGCATTTTCTTCTACTAGAGTCAGGCACATCTTCAACTTCTTATAAGATCTTAGGCGAGAGGCTCCTTCGGATGTATATCAGCCTGAAAAGTGTTCAAGTCTGGGCAATAGTTTGTTTGAAATCGTCTATAAATCAAGTTTTTGGTTAGAACTTATATGAGACACTGCTTACGTAATATGATTATCTAACTAAACATTAACGGAGCTAACTTACAGAATGGCGTAGCTGTTTTATTTCAATAACGTCATCATGCTTGTTGTTTCACGTTCTTTCTAAATATCATTGGAACCTACATTTCTATTTCATATCTTAAATATTCAATCCTCATTTTTTTTAATACTGAAGTCAACTTAGATATAATATATTTCATTTTGATTATTAAACCTTTATTATTTTTAATGTTATTCTGCATTTGTATTTTGTTTAATACTTTCGTTATTTTTATAATATTATTCTACATTTATAGTTTATTTTTTATTTATTTATTATAAATTGTTTAATTTTACCACATAAAATTTTTAAAATAAAAAATTATTTGGTTTTTAAATTTTTATTTTAAACTTTTTATTTGTTATTTCATTTTATTTTGAACATTTCATTTTAATAAATTTAGTATTTGATTTAATTTGTAAATTTTCATTTTAAAAGGAAAATTTTATTTATTCTGAAAAGATTTTTTTGTGTTTTATAACCACTTTATAATTAAATAAAATTTTAATAGTTTATGTTTTTATGAAAAATTTTGTTTTTATTAAATGAAGATTATTTTTTTTATTAAAACTATGCACTTTATTGATCATAAAGCAGGAATGCATTAGCGCCAAAAAAAAAAAAAAAAAAAAAAAAACACCCCTCCCATTAACACAAGCTCTATTCACTACTGCTTTACATATTTTGGAAACATTCTTTATGTAGAAACATAATATAAAAATAAGAGAGAGAGGGAGAAAGAGAAGAGAGAGAGAAAAGAGAGGAGAAGAAGAAAGAGAGAGAGAGAGAGGAGAGAGAGAGAGAGACGAGAGAGAGAAGAGGAAGAGAGAGAGAGAAGGAGAGAGAAGAAGAGAGAGATTGAAGCTAATTTTTTTAATTTATTTCAATCTTAAAAGAATTGTGAATAGTGGGAAAATGGAATCGCTACTCCGTAATTTTTTCTCGTAAGAGTCATGAAAATAGGTCGGTAATTTTTCATTGTTTTAAAAACTCGTTTACTGTTCATAGCATGACTAACAGAAATTTGAAATACACATACAACAGCAAACATTTATTTAAAACACAGACATGTTTTAGATATTTTATGTAATGTTCATCAAAAAGGATGAGATTTTTCAACGGGATGTTCAGACGAAGTAATAAAGTTTAACTAGGACTTTAAATACGACTTAATGCCAGCTTTTGACTTTAAATAGCTAATCAAAGATCCGTTGGGTTAAGAGAGGAGTGGTGGAATTGGATGGAATCATTGTCTATTGATTAATGTTTAGTGTCACTAAAAGTAATTATTTTTAATCAAAAATAAATTATTTTAACAAAAACATAAATGCCACTTAAAAGTTTTTTAAAATAGGTTAACTTAAAAAGTCAAAAATAATAAACTTTAAGCACATAACATATTTAATCAGACAAGAATATATTTGTTTCATTATTTTCTAAAGAACAATGAAAATTTTAAGCTGATCATAGGACTGATCATATCAGCTCGTAATCTGATTGAAGAAGAGCATTTCATTTTAACGTGACCCTTTGCGTGTACGCGTATCTCACATCATTTGGATGTCTCACCAGTTTTCAGATTCTTAGGCGATGACTACAGCACTCTTAGTAATAAAGGATGTGTTAATATGCACGACAGATACCGCAGAAATAAGTTTTTTTCTTGCTGGGGTCTTCACCTGCCTATCAGGATGTGATTCGGACTATCCCGCTTTAGCCTTATGCAAATCTTACAAATTTCAGGAATGCTATGGCGGTCTACAGAAGTAACAGATTACACAATATTGATTATATTAAGATGCTATGCTTACTCTGCCCACATCGCTACCATTCCTGTCTATGGTGAATGTTTGTGCAGCATCGACTTCTCTCTAACATTGGGGTCTTATTCATTGTTCATCCAATCTCAGTCTTCTTTTCTAATGTCTCTCCATTTTTCTTTCATATGTACATTTGATCTGTGGAGGGAACAAGGTCCCAGACACCCTTTCAAGTTTCTCGAAAGCTAATAATCAATTAATCCGATTTGCAATAAAAGTATGTATAGAACTTATTAAGTTAACTTTATACATATGTATGCAGATTTCATCTCTAGCACAGTCAGCAGCTTTGGTGCTGAGCACAGTAATATGTGGCTGTTCCATCATTAACTTGGCATTATTCATTCTTCATTACAAACAGTCTTCTTCTCTTACGCTTTCCAAGTGTCACTTGTTTTTCTTTAATATTTGAATTTGATCAAGGGGGTTGAAGGGTTCTAAACACCTTTAATTGTTTTGAAACCTAATCAGGTTTAAGATGTTCGTAAACCCTGGAATAAATATTTTATCTTGTCTAATATTCGTACGTCCACAAATTTGAGCTCAAACACCGGATAACAGTTCCGGTGATAAGCTTCGCAGCAGTTGACTTCACAGGTTCCATTTCATTCTTAAACTCCTAAGCATTCGCTGAGTCATGACGGTAACTTATTTTCGGTATGGATACGATCATTTCCTATTTGTTGACGTTCCGCACCAACTTGGGTGGGTTTAGTGTCATGAAAACATAACACAGCAATCTGAAACACCTTACATATGTTTCAAAATTTGAAGCAGCAAACCGGACAATATATATTATATATATCTTATATATAATATAATATATATATATAATATAATATAATATATATAAGTAATATTTATATATATATATTTATATATAATATTATATATATTAATATATATAATACTATTATATCTATATATATATATTTAATATATATATATATATATATATATTGTATATCTATAATATATATATTTATATCTATAATTATATATATATATATATATATATATATATTATTAATATGATATATATATATATAATATATATATATATATAATATATATTATATATATATAAAAATAGATATCACTATATATATATATATATTATATATATATAATATTATTATATTATATATAATATACATATATATATATATATAATATATATATATATATATAATATATATATATATATATATATATATATATTAGTATATATATATATATATTATATATATATAATTTATATTATATATATATATATAATATATTATATATATAATATATATATATATATAATATTATATATATATATATATATATATATATATATGATAATTATATAATTATATATATTATATATATATATATATAATAATATAATATATATAATATATATATATATTTATATATGTTATATATAATATATATAATATATATATATAAATAATATATATAATTTATATGATACTATATATACTATATAATACTATACTATATATATATATATATTATAGTAAGATAGATATAATCATAATATAAGTTTTATTTAAAGTAAAATTGCTATTCTTGATTTCGCATTTTTACAATATGTATTATATATATTGTATCCGTATGGTTTTTCACTTGTGAGAGAGGGAGTTTTTTATTATTTATATTATCATATTAAGACATTCCATATAACATTTTAATTATACATATTTATAGTTCATTATCACTTGACCACTCCTAGCTTTCGTTGACCATATCAGTCAACCTCTTTCAGGGAACGTCACGAGAGTAAAACATTTTGAATAGTTTCTTCCTGTTATTAGTTTTTAAGATGTGTGTCTTTTGTTTGTCTCATTTTTAACCCTTTCTATTTTATTCAACATACTTCAGCATGATTTTGATGATTTCAGGGCTTCATTAATGGATTCGTCTATGGAATGATTGCCTCGATCCCTGTTGAAGTTTTTGGTGTTTTGATTGTAGTACTGGTTCAGATAGTGATACTTGTAAGTTTTTTATTGTTAATTCCTGATTACATGTTTTAATAATTTTATATATGGTTGTTTATTTTTGTTATATCCGCTAGAAGACTTACAATATATTTTTAATTATGCTTAAGTCTCTATAATACACTGATAGCCCTAAGAAAGATTTATGTGTAACTTATTGTTTAAATTTCTGTTATTGCGATTGTCAATTTTCTATTTTAGCAATTTTATAAGGGTATTGTTATTTTTAGTTACTTTTTTAAGTTCGATGTTTTGTAATTCATGTCGTATTTACTATTAGTGTATATTTGTACTTATTAAATTTTTATTGATGTTTACGTTATTTTCCGTATTGCTACATATTTTCTTGGCTTTACCGATACTTTGTTATATATTGCTTTTTGGGTAATTTAATTTGCTGAAAGTTTTAATGATATTGTTAATTTCCGTTCGGATCCTATGGAATGGCGGGGGGCGGCGCTCCCCTGTACTCAGGATCTTCCCTGAGTGATTTTTCGGGCTCTCACTGGTGGGAGCTATCTTCCCCTGTACTTTTCATGTCTGTGGGATTACCCTGGGGGGGCTACGCCCCCAGGGTCCCTTATTTCTATTCATTCGCCATGTACGTGCGTGAGTACGTGTTTGCGTGACCATATTGTGCTTTCCCCCATGTCCCCCTTTTCACCCCTATCTCCTTTTTTTCAGCCGCTACGCCCATTTATTCGAGGCTATGACGTCATCGCTGTAGTTGCTAACCCATGTTCGTGGCTTTACCGATACTTTGTTATATATTGCTTTTTTTGGGTTTTAATTTGCTGAAAGTTTTAATGATATTTGTTAATTTCCGTCGGCGGATCCTAGGAATGGCGGGGGGGCGCGTTCCCAGTCCTGTACTCAGGATCTTTCCCGAGTATTACTTTCGGGCTCTCCACTGTGGGAGCTATCATTCCCCTGTACTTTTCCCATGCTGTGGGAACCTGGCAGGGCTACGCCTCAGTGGGCTTATATTTTCTATTCAT
>JABUQX010038792.1:0-56531 GCA_015478945.1 Trachelipus rathkii
TGGAATAACTGTGGCCTGAGACAATTATTGTGCACAGAAACGTCTGAGAAATATTAGCCCAGGAATTGTTTCATACCCGCTGAAATGTTTGCAGAGCAAAGGTATCATGGGCCTCTGTCATTTGTACAGGTTTAAGTGCTTTGGCTCTTCATGGCCATTTCCCAATTTTTGAAGTGAATAAGGCGCCCATGATTTATAATTATTTGGCAGCAGATGCCACCACAATTATTAATACTCAATTTGAATTCTTTGAGGCATCCTTCTCCGATACGGGATCCTCAATACAACATCCCTGCAACGTTACACAGTAACGTTGCATCGACGTAGTTTTCGGACATCTATCCTTGATGTAAAAACTTTTGATTATTATATTTCTATTATAGTTTATATATATATATATATAATAAATAAGTATGAATATATATATATAATTATTAAATAATTATTGGTATATAGTATATATATATATATAGTATATTAGTAGGTATATAATATTCCTTTAGATATATATTAGTGTATATAGTAATATATATGATATAAGTTATTAAGGTTACATAGGTTTTAAAAATAAGACTATTCTATAATGATTGTTATGAATGGTCTTTAATATAGCAATCAAGTCTTTTCACTTTTATGAAGAAGATAGAGATTTTGTTTAGTTTTAATTTTTTCAAATCGGTCGAAAAACGTTAGATAATTCATTAGTCGTCGGTTTAAGGTGCATGTGGCTTAGAGTTCGTGTTAGGGCTCTTCTTGTTGTTTGCTTCCAAAAAAACAATTTATTTACTTTGTGACAACACATGCTAATCTACGTTTCTTTGTATGTATTATTTCATTGATTATTATATATATTATTTATTATTCTTATTATTATTATTATTATTTTATTATATAAGGGTATATATATAAAATATATTGTATTTAGTTAGCTATATATTTATACTTATATTTAAATAATAATATATATATAGATATATATATATTAATATATAGTATATATATATATATTATATATATTATATATATATATATATTTATATTATATTATATATATATATAATATATATATATTTATCTCAAGTGCGCTGCAGTGACCCATATTTAGCCGGTCATGCAAGTAATATATATATATATTAATATTATAACCTCTGGTAAATTATTATATATATTATATAATAATATATATTATTATAATTTAGTTCATATAGTATATATTATATTTTAATTATCAATTTTATTCATTTATATTTAATCCAATAATATAATAGATTATTAATTATAATATACCTCTACCTTATTATTGTTAATATAAAATCCATCCTGCCTTTCCTTTTTACTGAATTGCATTTATAATTTCTCCTTTCAGCCAAACCCTAATCTTCTGAATATTGCTCTTAACTTCTAAAGAAAGGCGTGCCTCTCAATTGACACTCCATTGAAAAATACTTTGACAATCGAGTTTCGCTTGTTGTATTCCTGTAATTCATCAAAATATACTTTAATTCTTTCTTCCATAAAATATTTACAAGCAAGTGTAAACTTAAACTCCTTAGTCAAATCTTCTGGCAAAATTTATCTAAAATTTCTATGGGTATCATAACTTCATAAAGATTCATTGTCTTGAATTGTTTTATTAGTTTTCCTAATTCTTTCTCTTTCTATAAATCATTCCGAATTATACCACGAGTCCCAATTTTTCGATATCTTGTCAGGATCTGTATTAGTTTTATGTCAAATGAGAATTTCCAGTAAATTCATGGCTCCTCATAGGGATCTCGAAGGAGCTTGTTTCGTAGTGAAAATCTTTTGTGCGGTATTTTGAAATTTTAAAATTACGACTGTTTAATAGGTTCTATAAAAACAATACCAACTTCCAGAGATTAAAAATCCCTGACTCTTCTTTAGTTGATCACAAAACTAGTTTTTGAAATAGATGTTAAATTTATATTAGATTTCTATATTAGTCACGTCGAGATGATTTTCTCTTATAATAAATATATCCGGAATTTATGACCATTCCCAAATATTATATTTTTTGATAATATCTTGTTTTTCCTCAATACTTAGAATAGTTTTCACTTTAAACTTTCATATAGCGCAATAAGTAAATACCAAACTTTTTGTACTGCTAAATTAAGGAAATAAATATTAAAACTCATCAGTAAGTGAATAATATTTATCATTCTAATAATGTGCTTCTAAGAATTAGAATTAAATAAATGTTAAAATCACCTAAATTGTCGCTTGAAACAATGGCTGAATTAAAGTTATTCCATCCCATTTCTCTACATTATTCATTAATATGTATTTACATACTAATAACTCAATCAGATAAAGATATTTATATTTCTTTAATGGCAATAATTGAAAATATATAGTCGAGTGAATGTATAACTTTAAGTTTACAGTTATGTGAGCAGGGTTTTAATTCTTTATACATCCTATGCTTAAAGGTTTTTTCAGTCTATGAAATATTAAACATCAGCTTTGTTATAATTATATTATTATTAATTATTTAATTATATATTTATTAATTATTATTATTATATTAATATTTATTATTAATATATTTTAATATAGTTATAATATATTAATATAATAATAATATATATATATATAAATATATAATAATAATTTATAAAATTATATATAATAATAAATTATATATATATATATTATAATATATATATATATATATTATATATATATATATTTATATATATATATATATATATATATGAGGACGAGGCTGAAAATACGCTTGAGAGTATTTTACGAGTGAACAATCTTGGTGTTCATGCTTAATTGGAGTACAGGCCTTTTTGTTCGGACTTGTATTCAATAATAGGAAAAATTTCACCCGTATTACGCGGTACTCTGCGGAGATATTTTTTAATGCGTATTCAATTTGAGAAACTGTCGATGCTAGATTAGTTTAATATAAAGTGTTGAATATTGGAGAATTTTAAAATGAATTTTAAGATTTTAACACCATAAACTTGGCATAATTTTGTTTCCTGTTCTTTATTATTAGTTTGTAAGCATTTTTTTTTTATATAAGAATTTAGCAAAGTTCTAAATTTCTTTGGTCATGCTCTGCATTGACTTGCATGCCCTGAATGCACGCCACTTAATATATATAATATATTATAAATGTGGCAACGTGGTTCTCTTTTAAATTTGACAACGGTTTTCATAGATATAACAACAAATCGATTGATTTTTCTAAAAAATCGATTTTTTAAGAATCTGTTAAACTCAACTATACCCATTGGACTTCGCGTCGCTGAGTAACAATGACCCCAAACCAGCGAAACTATTTGCAAACAAAATTAAATTGAAATAACACCGGCAGAAGTCACTACAAACTCGCTTTCGCGAGATCATACCCTGGCAGTAGTACATTAAATAAGTAGAAGATAGGATTGCCCCTTGTAGACATTGTGAAAAAAATAAAATTAAATACATAATACAATTTCTGTAGAAAAGAATGTATAAAATACTTATTAAACATCAAACATTAAAATGAAAAGATTTATGAAAGATTATACGGACAATTTTGGCCATTAAAAAGACAAGGGTTATTTATTTTTAAAAAGATAATCGTACGCCTGGGCAGTGCGTCGCGGAAACATTTATAAGTCACAATGAAACGTCCCAAATACGTTACATTGGAACGAAAAAAGCGTTATATCACAGTAAGATATAACAGCAATGGTCAAGCATATACGACGTATGGTGATGTGACGATGCGAGGAACATTAAACTGCGCTGGATGTATCTGCAAAAAAAATCCATCTGTGCTATAATGCGGTATATATATCATATATATATATATATATATAATATATATATATATATAATATTATATATATATATATATATAGTATATATATATATAATATATATATATATATATATATGATTATATATATATCATATATAATATATATATATATATATATTTATGTATACATATGTTCATATCTTTAATATACACTTCACGGTTTAAAGTTTATAATAAACCTATAAATTGGTATATATATATTTACTCATATATATATATATATGTATTAATAATATATATATATATATATATAGATACTATAAAATATATATATATACTAATATATATAATATATATATATATATATATATATATATATAATATTATATGATATATATATATATATTATATATATATATATATATATATATATATATAGTTAAATAAGTAATATAAAGCCCTCAGAGTATACATACAATGCTTAATAGTAACTTAATTTGAGCCATAACTAAAATAAACGGAAAATATAAATTTTTTTAAACACAACCAACCAACTAAAAGTTTAAATTTGTGTAAGGAAAGTTTTAACAAAGCGCAGTCAGTTCTAGACGTGCTAAAGACCGTATACATGAGGGGAAACAGCTCCAATAGAACATCACAACGATAATACCAAGCCAACACGTAAGTAGGATGAGACATATATATTCACATTGAATATAGAATATGGAGTTAGGTACATAGAATAAGCAAAATAGAATTAATTACTTTGTATGGATTAGGTACATATGATATATATGATAGGAATAGTTACTTAGAATATAGAAAATAAAATTTGTTTCATAGAATATAGATGACAGAATTAGATATACAACATCAAAAGTTAATATAGAATATAAAGGACAAAATTAGTTTCATAGAAAAAAGATAGAGTCGGATACTGAATATAGAGAGTATAATTCATTAAATAGAATATAGAAATTGAGATTAGTCACATAGAATATAGAAGATATAAAAGATCTCTAGAATATATAATATACAATAGAATATAGAAAATACAAAAATATAGATCGGGAAAGATTCTCCTAAGCTTCGGTCCCTTAAATGTCCCTGGCGTGTACATATAAAAGAACGGGCGACAACAAAGAGAAGAGAATATATAGAAAGAGCAAGATGAAAAGTCACAGTGAAATATACTATGATGGAATACAGAGATAACCGGCGCAGAGAGGAGCCGGGCGGCGACACCACTGTGTATGAGACGCATACTTAATATATATATTATATATATATTTTTAATATATTTAAATATTAAATATGAGAAAGAGAAAAAAAAGGAAGAAAAACAGATTGCAGAAATATACATATCATATTCGAAAAAAATAATAATATAGAAATAGATACGTGCGTCAGTGTGTGATTTATAGAAATTAATGAATTGGATTGAGAACACTTTTATATGAATGCTTATGTGAATAAGATAGATACATGCGAAGTATTTTATAAAGGTACGAAAAAGAATCCAAAAGTATTATTATAGATTTATACATCGGACATCTGTGAAGTGTGACGTATAAAGATATCATATGACTTCATAAATATTTGAATCTTGCACCACACACTAATCAAAGAAAAAAGGTAATTGCTCCCAATTTGAATTAGTGCACCGTCTAAAGACACGGCGCCGTGATTCTCAGGGATTATGATTCGGAGAAGTGTCTCGTTACCAACATACAAATATTCTGCGCGCTAACATAGGATATGAGTTATAATCGTAATAAGGTATTATTGTAATGTATGAATAAAATAAGTTCATATATTATAATTAGTGTTATCTAATGAAAATAAAAATTAAGTTTAAAATATATATATATGTTATATATAATTCCGTATATATATACGTGACAGAATGAGTTATTAGTATTAAATAAATTGGAATTAGTATCCTGACTCCGTATTATGTCTTATTTATATATATTATTTCAGTGCGATAGGACAGTGCGGCTCGTCCATATTATTTAAAAGTAATAACTTGTGGTAGTGTTGCATTTTGCATTTTACTCATCAACAAATACGGATCAAAGCAAAGGTATCTAGTGAAATCTCCATTTATATATATATATATATAATATATATATACTTTCTATATATATATATATATATTAATCTCCCCATAAAATCTATATATATATATAGTAGGATGGTAAGGTATAATTGAAGTGTGTGAATAAAATATAAGAGAGCGTATATTATGGAATACAGTGACCATATATATTACAGGTGCCCGTTCATTAACTATATAAGTAAAAATTAGTCACTTATTAATAGAAATAATAAGGAAATATTTATTGATAATAGTTGAGTTTAATTATACACTACAAAAACTTTGTAAAATAAGTAATCATTGTGATCGATGAGATTGTTGTAGTGATGCGTCCTATGTGCATCGTAATATGAGTGGGCGTCCTCTAAGTATTGGTCACATATTAACGTAGAAATTATTCCTTTTTTTTAAAGAAAGAAAACTGTAATGAAATTTAAGTGTTATTAAAATTATATTTAAAATACTACTTTTAAAGACCTTGAGTCTGTGGGTATATTTACATGCGTGGAGATCATTATATTAAAAAAATATTGTATTTTATTATTAAGTAGCGGCTTAGCTTAGGGTCTTGAACTCTCTGTGCTGAAAAATGACTTTTTTAGTAAAAATTGAATTATTATATTTAGTAATTTACGAGGTTTATTAGACTGTGTCAAAAGTTAAAAAAACCTATTCTTGATTAAAGTTATTTTATAATGTTTGAGTAGGTGGTTGTGTGATTTCAAAAAAAAGAGCGAGTTTAGTACAGTTGTGTGTAAGTACCGCCGATAAAGCATAATTCTAGTTAGAAAATCATAAATAAAAAATTTACTGATAATATGTATAAAAAAGTTAGTGGTAGAAGCATTAACACATGTTAATATCGTGCAGATGTCTTATATCTAGAGAGAGGAGACATGGATGAACTCCCCGCTTATCTATGGATCTGTCGATCTCTAGGCAGGAGTGGGGGAGGCAACAATATTACCACAAACGTGTTATATGGAGAATACTGTGAGCTCTCAAATAAAAGTACTATATATATACACAATATACAGAAAAGCAATATAAGAACAAGAAGAAGAAAATAAACGGTACAATGTAAAACAAAATACAATATAAAATATTGCGTGTTTCTAAGAAAGTTTTAATCCTTTTTAAAATATAGAAGACTAAAACAGACGACATATCTAATAATTGGACATTTCTAGCTGCGTACGTGGTCTGTGGCTTCAATTAAAACTAATTTTTATACAAAATATGTAGATATCATCATCTTTACTATAATATATGGAAAAGGCTGCTGTCCATGAATGTCGATGAACTTTAGGCCCGGGGATGCACCATATATGTACGGGCTACCGTACGATAAAACAATGCTATTATAATCTTTATTGTAATTAATAAAGCTAGAACTCTTAGGAGGCAAAAGTTATATTATGAGGAGTAGAAATAAAGCTCCACCGTTTGATTATTTATGTACGTACATGGCTTCCATCTTCTTAACTCAACACAACTGTTTATTCTTATTTGTTTTATATTATTTAAACTCTGAAACAGCCAATAAGAGTACTTTTCTCCTCCCGGCAATATGAAGCCCAAAGGAGAGAAGACGCAGTTCGGCCCAACGGACATTAGAGCGCTAGGCGCGCTCGGGGCATTGTCCCTCGCACGCTAAAATATATTATTTTTGCAATAAAAAAGGTGTTATACTATAATTAATGTTCTTAGTAATAATATCTTTTTTTTAAGGTCATTTTAAACATTTCATAGTTATTCACCAGTAAAATAATAGATAAAAATTAAAAAAACCGGTGAAAGAGATCTAGTAATGAACATGGCATTATATACATCCCCACATTGTGCAAAACTTGTCCAAAATACAATTTGTATATTAATATGGGGATAAGTAATTCACCGAAAAATATATTTTAAAGGGTCTGTGGCCACCCTTATTTATTATACAAAATAAAATTTATCTATTATTATGTGTAGAAAACAACAAAAAAAAAAGAATGTTTTAATAAAACATATCAGAGCAAATTTTATTTAATTTAACACCTTCCAATCTTATTAATTAGTGTACCCGAGGTGTGAGTTTTTTCTATGTTTAAATTAATTAAAGATCTCATCACTCGCGCTACATATATATATATATTATATATATATATATATATATATATATATATATAATATATAAATTATATATACTAATATATTTATATATATAAATAGTATATATAATATATATATATATATATATATATATATAATATATATATAATATAGTAGTTATATATATATATATAATATATTATATATATATATATATATATATATATATATATATATATATATATTATATAATATATTATATATATATATATGGTTAATATATATATATATATATATTAATATTATGATATATATATATATATATAATATATATTATATATAATAATATATATATATATAGTATATATATATATATATATAATATAATAATATATATAAAGATATATATATATTATTATTATTATTATATATTATAACATAGCGCCGTATCCCCCAAAATCTGGGAGGTGCGTCAGCTCTTAACAGTCCAACTGCTGTGAATCTTGCATCTGTTCAATGGTAAGATTCAAAAAAAATCTGTGAGGGTTCCCACCTCAAGACAGCCTTAATAGAAGTCTACCTTTTTTGAAGACTAATGATTTAAGGTTCAGGGTACAACAAGCCCTATTAGTAGTATTATCAATATTCAAGAAGACTGAGCCCTATTTTGCGGTCGATAATAATCATTTCTTTTAAAGAACATTTATAAATTTCCAAAAAAAAAAAGAATATAGAAGAGTACCTTCTATTTCACAAGTCGTGTCTCTTCCCCGAATGCTTGATTTTCTTCGCCCAATCTCAACATTTTGATTTCTTTTGCTTTCCTTAAATCCAAAGTTCTTTCGGAGGGTATTCACTCCTCTTAGATTCCTTTATTTCTCCTCTATTCGCTTTGTCTCCCTTCTATTTTTTCCTATTTTCTTCTGGTTTAACACATCCTTTCCCAACGACACCAGAATCGTGATATATATGTATAAATAGATATATATATATAGAGTATATATAAATAGTAATATATATAATATAGCATTAATATATATATAATACCCCGTATAAATTAATAATACTATATAAATTAATAATAAATAAGATATATAATTATATATATATATAATATACCGCATCCCGATTATATTATGCAGTGGTACTCGGGCTACGGACGATACTCCCCATCTGTGTTCGAGAAAGTATGCCGTTTACCGAAAATTTCGTAATCCTGGAAGAATTTTCTCATAAGGAATAATGGGAAATGAAATAATCCGTTCCTGACATCCAATAATATTATCTAAAAATTAATTTTGAACACTAAAATAGCTGTAAAAAAAGCATTATTGAAATAAATGATAATTAAACTGCATTTTACCTTTATTTAAGACTTTTGTTTGATAATGGAAGATGATGAGAAGGGAGGGAGGAGAGAGGAGGGAAGAGGAGAGAGGTTACTGTTTGGAAGGGGAGTTCCCCTGCATAAAGACTTGAGGTAGCAAGTTTTTCTTAGGGGTTTGTTTCCTTTACCGCTTTCTATAACTGGATTCACTGGTTCACTCCCTTATTAAAAATTTGTCCATTGATGTTTAATTTTTACTTCTTTCCAAAAAATTTTGGAAATGAGTCTAGTCATGATCATTAAACATGTTTATGACCCTGCCTGCTACAACTTTTTATGGGTGGTATTTCTTCACAAAACTTTGTACCTGCTCTCATGTAGCACAGATTTCCTTAATTTTTGAGGAATTCACATCTTCCCCTGTATCCTCCTCCTCTGAAGCCAATTCTCTGCTGAAGATCCAGAGGTTCGTCGGTAGCAAGCTCTTCTCTGTGATCCTCCAATAACTCTTCAACATCATTGTCACTCACTTCCAGTCTCATGATGAACTTCCCCAGAGAAAAGATATCATCAACAATAGGCATTGGCTTCTACTCAAAACCTTCAAAATCCTTTCCTAAATAAGATTCTGGTCACAGTATCTTCCAGACATAAGTAAATGACCTAGAAATCTCTCCCCCAGGCTTTGTCTCTAAGGCTAATACAGTTGAGGATGTTGAAATGATTTTTCCAAAACTCTCTGAAGGTAAGCTCTGTGTCATTAGTCACCTCAAAACACCTTTGTACAGTTTTTTTTCCCAAAATTATAGATGATTTGCTGATCCATGGGCTGAATGAGAGGAGTCGTGTTAGGAGACAAGAACTTGATTGATTTGAAACTAAACTCCTCCAAGAGCTGGTCCTCCAAAACTAAAGGATGGTCAAGAACATTGTCTATTACATAAGACACTAAAGTGACAAATTGTTTTGTAAGAGTTTTTTTTATTACAGCAGAACCAAATACTTCTATTACCCTCTCAATAAAGAATTGCCGGTTACCCAGGCTTTAGCATTAGCCCTAAACATCGCGTTTAATTTGCTTTTTATTACATTATATATTTTTTTAAATACCCCCGGATTTTTCTAGTGGTCTAGTGGTACACCAGGGAAGGCTTCACTTTGCAATTCCCACTCACATTTGCACTCAGAAAGGGGCTTATCATATAGTACAGAAGCTAGTGTCCCGGCACTGCTACCCCTCCATGGTGATATTGGTCGGTCCTCTAATACTGGCATTTTCTTTCAAAAGAGGTCAAAAGTTTCATCAACAAATGATTACGCATTAAGCTGGGGAAGGAAATTTCTCTCAAACCTAACCGTATCGATGAGTGAGTGAGCTGGAATGAGATCAACTAATCTTCAGCATTTTTCTCGCCTGAACTGGAAGCCTTCTCATACCTCACAACACTATGAATACCACTTCCCTTTCTAAAATTTTCAAACTTGGATCTTTTCTAGAAAGGTCCGAATATAACTACCTTGCCTTTTCGCAAATTATACTCCACACACTATTCCCTTTCAACCGTTCATCGGTTATCCCATTTCAGAAGCAGATTTCTCTATCTATTTCTCACTGTGACATTCTCTATTTTTAGTATTCATAACACTATTCACAATATCAGATCTTAATTATATCCTTTTAGTAGATGGTGTTGATATGCTGAATGCGACCTCCAATACGTTATCTAGAAGATCATGTCACGAGAACACAGCTTCAGCTAGAAATCGCTTTTCTAGACCTAATAGTATCTTTTTGAACAACATATTCTTTCGTAGACTGCAACGACTCATTTCGTAGCCCCACTATACTAATATTTACGGCAACACGTAAAAACAAAAAGAAAAAAATGGTGAACACTACGACAGAGGCTCACACTTGAATCCGTATTGACGTATCCCGAGACGTATTTGACGCAGTCCGTCCGAGACGAATTTCACTCGAGAAAGTCGCCGTAACTCAAAGATGAAGTAGTCGGAGGTGATTATATATATATATATATATAATATACCGGTATAAATATATAAATTAAATATTAAAAATATAGTATATATATAAATATATATATATATATTGTATATAAAATATATAAATATATATTCCAAATATATACTAAATATATATATTTATAATGTATATATATATATTCTATTATAAAATCATCAGAAAATATTATTATATATATAATATATATATATATAAGCAAATACGTGTATATTTTATGAGCACATCCAATAAATACTCAAATACCCAAGAAACAAAAAGACTTTCTTCGCGGTCTCTTCCTATCATCGAATATTACATTCTGACATTTTTAAATGTTTTTCGTCAATAGCTTACCTGGTGATATATATAAAATATAATAATATATATATATATATATATATATATATATATGAGATATAGTATAGAAAGATAGTTATCAGAATGGATAGAAACATTTATAAATAAAATAAATATAGAAAGATAAAATATTTCTTTAGAAAAGATATTATATATAATAATATATAGAGTATATATATATTATGTATACTATATAAGATATCCATATTAATATATATATATCCCTATTATGTAATTTCAGATTATACCCTATATATACCATACAGTATTTACATTATATATATATATTATATATTAAGATATATATAATATATATTATTCTATTAATTGTATATATTATTACATTTAATATAATGTACTATTATTTATGGTGATTCTATCTATTAGATATACTTATTTGCATATATATGATTCGACCATCATCGAGTGTGGACTCAGTGGAAACCGGAGGGGAGGCGAAATACAGAATGGGACCAGAACGAGAGAGCTGATTGGAAAGAAAGAAGGGATAGTCGAGAGCGATGTATTGAAGAGATGGAAGGTCCAATTGGGAAATCGTGACTGAAGATTTTATTGGAATATTTTAAGAGAAGAGAGAAGGAACGAAGAAGCATTTGATTCATTCATGGGGCTGGAAATTTCAAGGAAAAAGAAAATTTATGATTTTGATTTAAATGAAATAAAGTTTAAACATTTAAATTTATTTCATTTTGATGTATATTTAAGTAATCTGGGTGGCAAGGAAGCAACAAAATTTCCTTGATAAAATCCACCTTACTGGTTGGCTATTTAAATTGAGATAAAATAAAATACAAATATATAATTATTAAAAAGAAATTCTATAAGAAATTACTAAATTGTAGAACGTGGAGCTGCGTTTCCCAAGTCTAGCGCAGTCGTCTTATTAAATTTCCAAATTCTCTTCCACTGTAGCAAGGGGCTGGAAAACCTCCTTCTATCACATATATATGCTTTCAACGAAAGGCGAATGGTACTGACCCATTTCGCCCCTTAACATATAATAGTAATAACAAGTAATAATAATAATCTCAATTCCCGATACAATTCATATAAATGTTAATGATAATTTTAATATGTGAATAGTGGCCCAAATAATATAAAGCATATAGTGGAATAATATAACAAACATTACTTACCCATAGTTAATAACGTGATAGTGGTGATAATCGAGAATTCAATAATATCAGTGAAAAATATTAGTTTATAGCTGAAAATTTAAATATTAAACCTACCATTATAATAAGTGGTAAATAAGATCAATATATTGTAAAATATTGCGTAGGCAAACAATATTAACTAAAAAAACATAGCTTAGTGCAGTGATAGTGATAGTATTGATAATGTTAGTAGATGATCATATAGTATAAATATAAATAGTAGTGATAGTGTTATATTGTTATATTTATACATGTTGTGTATGTGTATATGATTTTAGGTTATGTATATGTATGCCTTTATTGATATGATTGATGATAGTGTTATGGTACTCGATATATATGTTACCTGTATATGTATGTAAACTGCCTAATTATAGAAATAAATAATATAGATATTATAGTAATTATATTATATTAATATTGTATGTGATATGTGATGAATACCTAGGATATTAGATATAGATATAGAATTGTTAATATTTGTATAATATAAAAAAGACGCCCGATAGTGCTCTCTTGGTTATTAGGAAGCAACTCGACCACAACAAAGAGCGAGTGAAGGCCCAGATGGCGCAACTGGGCGTGTGATAGAAGTGAATTGATTGAGAACCATATGCCTCCAGATCTAGGAACTGGCTGGCGCGGCCTGCCGTCACCGGTATAATCGTGATACACATTGCTACCTCGAATAAATAGGCTATGGACTCGTGCCTCCCAGACATAGAGCGTTTAGAATTCTTCTAGGACTAGGTTTATAATTGATGTGAGATAGTTCTGTTTTAAGGTGTGTCTTATCTCTGATAGATCAAATAGAAAGAAGGACCACTATAACAAGGATAAAAGGTATACAAAATTTACATGTATATCTCTTATAGGTAAATGAAGGATTTGAAGGGCAGATAAATTAATTAGGACTGATTCTACTATAACTATGATAGTATTTTGACAAACTATAGGCTAAACTAAATTAAATATGTAATGGCAAGGAGAAATTAGTAAACCTCTATCTTTACTCTGACAAATACATTGAGAGATGATTTTGGAATAGAGAGTGACGAATTTGGCAGGGGGAGTAGTAAAAAGATAAAGAAGATGGAGGGGTTAGGAGAGAAATTACCAGAGTTAATAGATTTTAATGAGTTATACAACTTATGATTGACAGTCCTCGATGCGAGGTTATGGTGTAAGTTGTAGCTACTGGATCTCAGTAGGTTACTGATAGCTTAACCCACAACCTACAACAACTAGTTTATGTTGTGAATTAAAATATAGGTAAGATAACGGATGAATGGAGGAGAGTATTTTAGTAAGAAAAAGTTAAATAGTTGAGATAATTATATAGGAAGAGGTATATAGCGGTTCTGATTGCATAATTCACATCCATATGATTAGGAATGTAAAGGAACATATATTAGTATATGAGTAGTTGCGCTATATTATATAGATGGACTTTTCATGAAGGTATGTTTATAGTTACCTGTGTAATGTTGATACAGTAGTAAACTATGGGTCTGGAATAAGAGGTATAGATCTAATAAGTACAATGATATTATCGGTAGATGATTCAATCTTAGGGGCTGTTAGTTAGGTGTGGGACGAATGATTATAAATATGAGAGAGATAAAGTAAACGGAATAAATACAAGATTAGAGTGGTAGGTTGAATGAATGAGTATTGAGGATAAGAAAATGAGTAGAATATATTAGAGATGATAAACTATAGAGAGTTAGATTGGGGAGTTAATGAGATTTGGGTGATTAAGGATTGGACGAGTTAATGATAGTCGGTTGGTTTAAACGGATGATAGTGGTGAGTGTTGTTGGGAATCGACCTGTGTGAAGACTGAAGAATAAAAAGTTGGATTGAGTCAGGTAATATTAAGGAATGCGTGGAAGGAGAGGGAATTGTGAGTTTGCGAGGCGAGAATAAAAGTGACATATAAATGGAGCGGAGTATTCGTGATTTAGATTAATGTATAAATAAGGATGATAATGCGTTGTTTGGTGTTTATGTCACCGCGGACTCGAACCCACCACATTTGAACGAGATGTTAACAGTGGAAGGTAGGAACGTTCGCAGTCCCTTTTAATAGCCGCTTTTTATTAAACTAATATAGAATATTAATAATAATTACAATAATTCCCAATATCTAATATGGTACTTAAAATTATAACATAAAAAATTATGAATAATTTTAATTAATATGACAATAATTAAAAATTGAAATGAGTGAAATGAATACCAAGTTGTAATGATATATAATATTTATATATAATAATATTAGATATATATTATATAACTATGATGAAATAATATATATTATAATAATATAAGGATAATATATATATATTAAATAAGTAATTATCTAATAATGTCATAGATGTGAGGGCACGGTATAAAAACTAAATATTAAAAATAATCAATGTGGATAAGTGGTAAAATAATATACTAGAGTGGAATAATATCGAGAATAAAATGGGTTAGATGAATGGATTAGTGTAGGGGATGTATTCGAGATTAATATATAATATTGATTATCTTTATTATTTAGGATATTATATAATAAGTTAGTAATATATACTAGAAAAAAAGGGCCAACTCCCTCAAATCATAATGTATAGATCAATAATAATTTAAAAATAAAATATAAAATAATAAAACTATATATATAATATGAGGACTAGTTTAATAATATATAAAGTGCATAATCAACAAACAAATTACTATGTAGGTCTATAGTGTATGTAAAACCCGTGATAATGATCTTATAAATCCTTAGTCGCCGTAGAAGGATATATATTGTATATATATCGATATGCGCTTAAAAAAGACAAAAATATAAATAAAATTTTAGAGCGAAACAAATTTTTTTTTTATATCGTTTATTTTCCAAAACTTTTGAGACAGGCCCTGCAACGAAGTTTTATTTGTGGAGTTTTCCCTATTTAGTCAATGTTAAATCATTTTTTAAAACAAGTTTCAAAATTATTTTTCGCATTTCATAAAATATTCATGTTAAGGTATAAGATTGCATTTATAATCTCCGCACCGCCGGAGGGGAAAATCGAAGCCTTATTATACTTCTTTATACGGTAATGATGTTAGGGTATATATATATAGCTAAATAAAAAATATAATAACATATAACTATATATATATATTATACTATATATAAATAGGTACCTATATATATATACTATATATATATATAGATATATAATATTATATATACTATATATATATATATTATATATATATATATATATATATATATATATATTATATATATATATATATATATATGAGTAATTGTTGAAATTTGTGCTTGAAAATAATAAAAAAACAAATAATCTCCGTTGATATATAAAAGGGAAAAAATTGGATAAGTAGGTCGTTGCACAAACATTGCAACGAAGGCAGGACCCGCCACTGATACTAATATATATATATATATTATATATATATATAAAATATATATATATATATATATATATATAATATATATATATATTAATATAATAGTATATATATATATTATATATATATATATTATCACTGTAATATTAAGCTATGCTCGTTTATATTTATGTATGTTGGATGATACCCTGGGTTGCATTTAAGGTTACATATGACAATACACTACATTAAAAACACTTTAATTAAATTAAAACATTTTTAAAATTCTGATTACAAATTTTCGACAATTTTGTCCTTTTTCAAGTAATATTACAATGAGACCAAAGAAATTTTTTATTATTACGGATTATATTCTTCAATTAGTTAGGTTGGTTTTCTATTAAGCTTTTGTAGGTGACATTTGCATGAAATTATTTTGTATTTGATGTCCTATCTTGTAATCTCCAGAGCAACGGTTATAATTGGGAAAATTGAATATGCAGAAGGCCTCTGTAATTTTTTCTTTTGTTTGGTGGTCAAGTATGTTTCTAATGTGTGTCATGTTATTAAATTCTGTATTGATGATTTTAGCGATGAATCTTGTGGTGAGTGAGGGCTGAGATTGTTCGTTGGTGTGTTCTAGGTCGTGTTTATGTTGTTGTTTTCTGCGGGATAAAGTCTATTGTTTCTCCATAATAATTATTGTAACAATTGTTGGCAAGGTATTTTGTATAGGCATGGGGATTTTTTGACTGTATTTGGGGGGTTTAGTACTTTTTTGATTGGAATATTGTTTGAAGGGGTCAATTGTATGTGTTGTGGTATGAACTTTTTATGATGCTTGTGTTAATGTTGGGTATAGGTATATAGTTTTTGTGTTACGTTGGGTTGTATTTGTTGTGTAGTATTTTTTTCTTTGCATTTTTTATAGACATTGTGTATATATTGGGGGTATATTTTAGTTTTTGGAAGGTTTTTTGATGAGAATCTGTTTCTTTTTTTAAGTGGGTGGGAGAGCAAATTGAAGGCACGTAAATATAAAGCGGAAAAAGTGTGGCTTGTTTTGTGTTTTTTGTACATATATACCTATACCTAACATTAACACAAGCATCATAAAAAAGTTCATACCACAACACATACAATTGACCCCTTCAAACAATATTTCCAATTCAAAAAAAAGTACTAAACCCCAAATCACAGTCAAAAAGTCCCCCCATGCCTATACAAAATACTTAGCTACAATTGTAACAATAATTAGTATGGCAGAACAATAGGAACTTTATCCGCATAGAAAAAACAACAACATAAACACGACTAGAAAAGACACTTCAATTAATAATTTCCAAACCCTCACTCACCACAGAATTCACCGCAAAATCATCAAATACAGAATTAATAACATGACAACACATTAGAAACGAATATTTGACACCAACTTAAAAGGAAAAATTACAGAGGCCTTCTGAATATTCAATTTAAATATACAATTTTCCCAATTA
The DNA here is from genome assembly GCA_015478945.1 of Trachelipus rathkii. Lineage (NCBI taxonomy): Eukaryota > Metazoa > Arthropoda > Malacostraca > Isopoda > Trachelipodidae > Trachelipus > Trachelipus rathkii. The sequence continues at coordinate 17,763 of JABUQX010038792.1, forward strand.
TAACCGCTGCTCTGAGATTACAAGATAGACACAATACAAAATAAATTCATGCAAATGTCACCTTACTACAAAAGCTTAATAGAAAACCAACCTACTAATTGAAGAATATAATCCGTAAATAATAAAAAAAATTTTCTTTGGTCTCATTGTTAATATTACTTGAAAAAGGACAAAATTGTCGAAAATTTGTAATAAGAATTTTAAATGTTTTAATTTATTAAAGTGTTTTTAATGTAGTGTATTGTCATATGTAAAAACCTTAAAGCAACCCAGGGTATTGTAAAAGGTATCATACCAAACAATACTATATAGGTATTATATATATAATATATTATATAATATTACTAATATATTTTATATATTATTATGTATGATAATCCATCATATATATATATATATATATATATATATAGTATATATATATTATATATATATATATTTATTATAACTTGCAGCCCCGTCCATCCGCATGAGTTTGTCACGAGCCGCCACTGGTCAGTGAGCGGCTCGTGAACAAAGCTTGGGATGGAGGGGCTGCTCAATTAAATAAATAAAGAATAATAAAATAAATATCAATATTTTTATTTTGACTATATTATATATATTATATAGATATACTATATATATATATATATATAATATATTATATAGTATATTAATATATATATATATCATACTATATATATATATATATCAAACTTATGTCAAACATATATATAGATATATATATATAGGTATACTATATAATATCCGAGTACTCTAATTATATATTGTGATATAGTATATCATATAAATATACCTATATACATATATATATAACATCTTATATAATTATGATTATTATAATATATATATAATTATATATTATATAAGAACTTCATATGCTCTATTTCCCTAATATATATATATATTATATTATATATACTATATATATATAGGTTATGTCTTTATATATATATATCATATATATACTACTAATATAATAATATATCTATAATACTGACTATATATAATACTATATATATATCATAATATAAAAATATATAGTGGGTATACATGAAGTAATTTAATCACCATATTATATATAAGTATATATGCTGAATATCATATTATTATACTTTAATTTTATATATATTATATATTATAATATATATATATACCAAATAGATAATTAATTGGTATATAATATATATTTTTCTGCGCCTAGTAATAGATGTTAAAATATTGCATCTAATCATGATCGCGCAATAATACACGCATGATAAACAGAAGAAAGAACCAATAATATATGTTCTTTCTCTTTAAAAGCATTCTCAAACTACTCATAATTGCCTGTGAACTGAGGTATTCAATATTTTAACTAGTTTCGAACTCAATATATAACGATCCACGAAGGATGAGAGACAGGCTAGACACCTTGTGGGTGTGATGTCGCCTTGAAGGGAGCTCGGGTTGCTGCGTATAACCTGTTCTTGAACCACTTGCACGGGGTTGGGGAAGCTAGCTCTCAGATTGCTTATTAAGCAATCGGAAGGTATATTGCTCCTCGCTGGGTGGGAAGCCTCACTCTCAAATCCTGCCCTTTCATTAGGGCCGAACGTTAGTGGAAATAGAGCAAGGTGGTTCGAAGTGCCTGGTCTGACGAATTCAGTTGGGTTATTTGCCATTGAGGGGTCCCCAGTGTCTTACCTCCGTTTCCAAACCTTTATATTGGTGTCTATACCACTCTTTCATTTATTATAACTAGAATATTGTGGTATAATATAAACTTCGAAATAAATTATCTAAAGATATACATATTATATATATACATATAGTATATTATATAAATATATAATATATAATATATATATATATTAATATATATTATTTAATATATATATTATATATTAATATATAATATATATTATATATATATTAAATATTAAATATATATTAAAGACATACCATGTTTATAAAAATAATGGAAACATACTGTAAAAGCATAAATTTATTTCTAATATTGTACAACTATTATGCTAACATCCTCTTACACTAAGTACAATTCTGAATAGCAGGTAATATAGTATATATATACTTTATAGTATTATATGTAGTATATAATAGTTCATCAATGACATTACTAGCTTACCGCATCAGCGTATATCCCCTCCCGTCCCTTGTAAAGAAATGACAGTCTGCTGTGTGAGGTTTTGCATCCCATGAGATTTTAATGTAAGGTAGAATTTTAGCTTCCGTCAGTGGAACTCAGGTGCCGGATAAGGTTGCCCCGATGGTGTTTAACGGACTCTGCTGCGATTTTCTGCTGACTGCCCCCGGGTACCCGATCTTCCCTATTGCCTCCGCCCTACATACTGCTACATCGGGGTTCATATTTATTTCTCAATTATATAAAATGCACGGCCACCTTATCAGATTATAACTCTCTCCTTATTGTCAACCCTCTTATAATAAATAAGACTTCCACTTTTCTTTAATAAACCTGAAGTGGACTCTGTTGCCAGGGTCTCCCTCGCAAAGAATCAACGTTCGTTACCGTCACCCGACGCACCATACTGTCTCATAGCTCTGTGTCTCGTTCCCTCCGCGTAACATTGCCCCTCTGCCTCATGTTACTTAACACTTTCGTCCACACTGTTGTTTATCGGATCATGTCTCCGAAGCCCATTACAATATTTGATACAAACCGAGGATCTAACGAGTATAATCTCATTCCTCCTACAAATATTAACTTCAATAGAATAAGTGGACTCATACTTAAACGAAATGGTCTAATTTTCCCGATTACCACCAGAGGAGAATTTAACGAATAGGCAATAGCAAGCGTCGAACATATTAAGGTTACAAGAATCACCAATAAAATCTAATAAAAGAAAGAGAGAGAGAAATATTTTAAGTAATGTTGCTATCTCCTAATTCATAATTTACACCTTTATTTACAAGAAACCTAATGAAAAAACTGTTCAACCGATTTTTATAATAAAATTTGGTCAGTGTATTTATTATATATAGATAGAAGATGCATATATTTACCATAAAATGCAAAGCCAAGGCAGCAATTATTTGATTTGATATATATTAATATAGACTTAGTAAAGAGAGGAGTTTATTCATTAATGGTAGAATCGCATATTATAGTAATTAGCTACTGCCTATTTTGGAATGATTATGTGGTAATTTATTAATAATGCTAACAATAATATATAGATAGGAAAATATAGAAGAGAGAAAGAAAAAGATTGGTATCGAGAAAGCTAGTCTATTAACTATATAAGTCAGGATACCAAAGAATTGATGTACGTGTAGCTACGTGAAGAAAAGATCAAAACTAAAACAACACTATCATGATAGATAAATTGAAAAAGCTAATTTAGCTATTTTAAAGGGTAGATACAATATATAGTATTAAATACTTGGATTCAACATATCACTTATACTGACAACGGAAGTAGTCACTCGATGATTTGTAGCATTAATACCTAATATTTCATAGGACCGTATAGTTTGCACACAGGAAAAATATTGATGATTTAATATGTCGATATGATTATGCTATAACTATTCGCATACTCTCTCTTAGTATATATTACGTATGTGCACTTATTCTATAAGTCATGGACGACTAATTATATTATTAAATGAATATTCCAAGTTAGTCAGTGCGGCAAATTTTGACTCACGATCACGTGGATATTATTAAGTGCCAAAAATATTGTCACTATATTGTAACGTTACTTTACGAAAATACAAATTCTAGTCATAATAGTAATGTCAACAGCAACACGATTTGATAATACTCAGCAAAGTATATCGAGATAAGCGTATATTTTAGTTAATACGATAACAAGTAACAGAAAGATCCTAAGAATTTAGAGACAACATTTCTGTTATTATATTTATGACTGTTGTGCAATGGATACTTGAAGGCTGAAGAAAGATATTCTAAAGATTGAGTGAGTGATGAATTCTGCTTTATCGTTGAAATTTTCACAGTTTCTCTTTCTGAAATGAGGAAAAATAACTTCAACATAATAGGCTAATTCACAGTCATTAATAAAATAAGGTCAAACAAATAGATATTATTTTCTTTCTGAGATACATTTTCTCTATTGAGATTATTTCGATTACTCCTAACTCTGCTGATTGGATGAACTTTTCTAAATTCGACTATCTAAACTAAAATGAATATTTTCTCTCATGTTTTCTGTTTACCTAAATCATCATTCTGAACGATTTCAATGTTTACTAATGTCAATCACTTTCTGCTAATTCTCAAGGCTGATATGAAATACAAAAATATGCCCGGAGGGATAGGAATTATCTGAGAATAGAGAGAGGAGAGAACTATCCACACCAAAGGGCAGCAACGGACCCCATTGTCGACGAGAAAATGATTTTGTCATTACTATGAAACAAGATCTCCGACAATGCCCGGAATTTAGAGAAAACAAACAGGTAAATAAGCGAATGGCGCTAGGACGGAATATTAAATGTGATCAGGTATTACAGACGAAGCATAAGATAACACTTTGGAAACACTTGAGCATGAATAATGATTCTGACTACAGAGAGTAAACGGTGTACTACGAGAGCTCAGTGACATTAATAAATTACCACACAGAATAACGCCAACAGATTGTTAGACAGCAAGAAATATAAGGTGAGAAGAATTAGTCATCTTATTATCTCGGAACTATTCACAAGATAATATATGATAAATTATTTCAGTTGAAATTAAATACCGATAAAACGAAGATGATGAAGGGAGAGGGAGAATGGATTTATATAAATGAAATGATCCGTATTCGTATCTCGACACATTAAAGCGTTAATACTAAAAAGAACTATTTCTTGTTAAATTCTTTGTCTTCCTCTTTGGTTTGAGAGAGCAGAGAAACAACTCTTATTACCTCGGAAAAATTAATTGTCATAACTCAGTTCCACCATCTAATATATATATATATCTATATGATATAATATAGTATACTATATATATATATATATATATATATATATATACTATATAAAACTAGAGTAGATAGGGTTAGATGAGCAATTTAAGCTTAAACTATATACCTTATATATCACTCCTATAATAGCCTAGTACAAGCATATATCAATAATAGAATAGGTATTGATACCGATCATATTTAAAACATATTATTGTAACAATGTATTTTGCATATATATAAACAATTCTTTAAGAAATAATTGTACCACATTCCAAGTCTAAAATTACCAAATAGTGATAAAAAGATTAATTGAGAATCACATAGTGATAACTAATAAACAAATTTAAAATGCTATAGTCTATGATATTAGGTTACATAAATATTATAATTGTATTAATATAAGTAATATAATAATATTAAAATTATAAATATGCAGTTATTATATTTATAATATAATATATTAATATATAATCTATATATATGTAAAAAACACTCAATATTAATATTAATATATCTATATCTTATTTCTATTCAATCGATTATGCGTCCTAAGCGCGATGTTGCAACTTTCGAGATCGAGCATATAGAGTAATTTGTAATATAACCATTAATTATATCCATATAACCCTAAGTTTTTCTCTATACAAACTAATTATATATATAATTTTAATAAATAATAATATTAAAGTATAAATAATAAAATAATAAAATTTTCAGTATCACTATGTTAATATGTTTATAAGATATTGATTTACTGTTTTATGGCTTTAAGGTCTATATAGTATAGGTATCAACCATAATATATTTAAGCATATCACCAAATAGGTTTTGTCTAAACTCATGCAATAGGTCGGAATATCGTATTATTACTTTATACTAAAATATTCGACCCCTATTAATATATAATATATAATATAAATAAAATAGTATATATATTATATATATATATAAATATATATAATTATATAAGTAAATATCAATATAATATCAAATAAAAAAAAATAATATAAATTTAAATTAATACAAATATAATATATATATATTAATATTTATATATAATATAATATATATATATATATATTATATATTATATATTATACAATAATTATTATATATAATATATATATTAAGATAGATAATTTATTAACGTGTATAGTAACTATCAATGTTAGAACTGAACAAATCTGTACAAAAAAAGAAATGATTACTGATTCTATTTTAAATTATATTGAGCTTCAGGTATAAATGTCATTTTAAAAAATTATGGTATAGAACTAACCTATAACTAATCATTATACTAATTAACTATAACTATACTAGTCTAATCCAAATATCACTATAACCAATTATATACCATAATAAACTAATTATTAACGGAGTCAACCATATAAATATGTCTCAATAATATATATAGCTATAAATAATATATATATATTAATTTATATATATATATTATATATATTAAAGATATATATATATATATTAATAGTAATAATTATTATATAATATATATATATAAATAGTAATAATATATATATATATAAATATATATTATATATATATATCATAACTATATAGGCCTATATATATAAAATATAATTCATATTAGTATATTAATTATATATATTAATAGTAAGCAATTGCAATTTATTCAGACTCATCTTATATAAATATAATATACTTAAATCTAAATATATTATAATATAATATATAATAATAATAATAATATAAGTATATATATATAATAGTATATATATATTTATCATATATATTAAATAGATATAGAATTATATATATATATAATATTATTATAATAAATATAGTAATATAATAATATAAATAATAAATAGATATAATTATTTATATATAATATATATATATATAATACAATATATATAATATTATAATTATGAATATTAATTAATTTAATATATAAGTCTAATATAATATAATAATAGTTTTATTATGTATTAATTATATATAGAAATATATACTTGATAATAATTAAATATAATATATTCATATTATAATATATATATATTAATTATATAAATCACTATATACTCACCACACACTCCATCACCTGTAATAATTTAATATTTTATATAATTGATATCACTCCCTATATTATATTAACACATACTACCTCTCACCATCACTAACCCACACCCCAACCTCTCACTCACCCTACTACTATAATCCTAATACTATATGATTACCTAAATACTGTATATAGCTACCTACTCTACACCCCCTACCTATCACCACCACACCTCCACCCCTCACCCCTCACTCACCCCTATTAATATACTATATCCACCTATACTATAGACACTACTACCATATATTAAATACTCACCGTCTACAAAAACCTTACCATAACCAAGCAATCCCTTATATAATATTATCCATATATTATATACCATTACCGTGATGTAAGTATTTTCTCACCTATACCTCATAATATATATTATAATAGCTATATATATAAAAATATAATTATAATCTATATATATAATAGTATATATATACTAAATATATATATATTATATATATAATTATTATATTATTAATAATAAATATTATATAAGAATATATATTGAAAAATTGTTTACAAAGTCATAAATCAGGAAAATTCAGAAGTGAATTGTTAAGTTAACAACGGAGTAATAAGTATTAAGTTGACTATTTGAATATTATATTCACTTAAAAAGTATTGCAATAATAATACAAACTGTGTTATGTACTCTTAAAACATGAATTTTTGAATATATTGAGTCTGAATTATAAAAATTCGAAACTTAAACTTATGCTCTTAAACTTATTAACAAAAATTAAATATCTCTAAATTCCATGAAATTATCTTTTACCACAATTTAACTATGCAAGAACGTAAGTACTCTTGAGAGAGTTTGGCACGACTATGAAGTCTGGAAGTTTTCAGGAGAAGTAAAAAAACCCCATCCCGTTGGGGGGTAGTTTTTTTCAAAAAAAGGTACTATAATTATGGGGGGGGATATGGGTGTAATTAATTTACGTTTTGCTTTATTATTTATTTTATTATATAATTGTTATACCGAGATTCAGCTTATGGATTTTGAGTTTACAAACAGCTTAGTTATATTAGAGTATTTATAAATAATTTTATATGATAAATATATTAAATATATATTATAATATATATACTTATAATTATATATATAATATAAATATTAATTAATATATATATAGTATATATATTCTTATATAATATATAATATAATTAATACTATAATAATAATTTTTTATAGTATAATTAATATATAAATTATACTATTATAATAATATTATAAATTATATATATTATATAAGTTATAAATATATATATATATATATTATATATATTAATAATATAATTATATATATAATAATATATATAAAGTCTTATAACAAAGAATATATAGAATGATTACAAGTAAATGAGTGAAATTACTAAGCACATCTCCTAAACAAGATGGGATAATGAAAACCATACACGACGAGTTGGAGGCGAATGATAGGACAATTATAACCTAACGTTAATGAACTTTTATACCACTATAGAGCCTATCTAACTCAACAACACAATAAAAAAAAAAAGTATATGGGTATTTCAAAGTATACAAGTATAATAATTAAATAAGCAACCAATGATCCCCTTTACACTATAGATTTGACGTACATCACAGGTTCCAGCTCTGACTTCCTAATAAATCCCATCGTTACTTCTTTAAATAATAGTAGATTAGTGAAATTATTGCATAATCGCAATAAATATTTTAATATAAAAGCGTTTTAAAACAAAAAGGAAACATATATATAATAATTAGGAGTAATTAAGTAAAGAACTATAACTTGAGCCTTATGTCTCACGGGATTGTAACCAACCGCAATGTATTATCAACGAAGTCATTGGTCAACAATATATTTCAATATGGAGTGGTTACGGGTAAATATGCTAACTATGGTGTTGTTTAAAACCGACATACGAGAATATTTTGTCACTCAGGGTCGCAGCACGCGAATTCGAGTTCGTCGGATCTAGTTTCATTTCTCGCTAAACCGAATAGAGACAAAAGTAATGTGGATCTATAAGTTACCAATTTTCCACTCTATCTAAATCAATATTTCGCTTTACTTTTAGTTTTAAAACCTTATAATATCATTATAATCTATAAGATTAACAAATAAGGGTTCTTGCAAAGATTATTAACATATAACTATATATATCATACTCACTAAGGCCTGTAAATCCTCGATTGAAAATCGGATTACCGGTGACCGGAGGGGGTGGTAGCTATAAAACTATAACTGTTAAATAAAATATATATCATTGCACATAGTAAACTAACCTTAACTATAGTGGAAAAAATTTTAAATTTCTTCTGAGTTAAAATACTTATATTTATCTATAGATAAAACAAGGATTCGGCTATAACTAAAATACTAGATAATATATTATTAGAAAAATATATAAATGTAATTCAATATTAATAATAATCAATACAATTAGCAACGGGGGCCACTCTATCAATTTCAAAAATATTAAAAATTAGGGGATTAAAATATTTACAGATAGTCGTGATACAATTTTTAATTCTATTATAACTTATAAAATAATATATATAGATATAATACAAAAAAAAGATAAAGAACTAAAAAAAAGAGAGAAGATGAAGTAACATTAATTTAGAAACTACACAAATATTTCTTAAATTTCTATCCTTCCCTCCTTTTAGTAACATAATTATAACTAAATCAAAAATAAAGTCATTCATGTATATTATAAGTATATTAAATATATATATATATATATTTAATAAATATAGTAATAAATATAATAATAATTATATATTATAAATTATTTAATATATACTAATATTAATAGTAATCAATTATTAATTAGATTATATAATTAATTAATATATTATTATATAATATATATATATTATATATAAATAATTATATATATATATAAATAATATATATTTATATATTATATATATATAATATAAATATATACTAATAAATATTATAATATAATAAATATATAGTAATATAATATATATATATATTATAATTAATTAAAATATATATAATATCTATATATATATATCTAATTAATTTTATATAATATTATTATATATATAGATTACAAATTAACAATTTATATTAAATAAACAAGCAAAAATATTAATTAGCATAATATTATTAATACCATAATCCTTACTCTATATATATATATTCTATCTCTCTCTCTCTCTCTCTAAAATATATATTAAATTATAATTATATATTATTATAATAATATATATATATCAATTAATATATTATAATTATAATATATATATTATATTATATATATATTAATATATATATATATATAATACTATTAAAATATATATAGATATATAATATATATATATATATAAAGAGAGAGAGAGAGAGAGAGAGATTGAGAGAGAAGATGAGAGAGAGAGAGAGAGAGAAAAGAGATTTTATATAATATTTAATATAGTATATATAATATATATTTTAACATTATATTTATACTTATATAAGTAGTATAGTACCGGACAACAAGGTTAAAATTCTTAACAAAAAATTAAATGGGAGGGACATAAAATCACAGAAACAAATCTTCACAATACGGTAGGAGTGTAAAGTAGAAGGAATCTGTACGTTTAATTAACTTATAAAAAATCAACTACTCGCACAAGAGAGAGTCACAACACATAAAACAATTTTCGCCTCTTTAACACAATTCAATATAAATCACTAACGTGTAACTATTTTAAATATCGCCATTCATAGCATGCACAAAGAAAGGAGACGAGTCAAGAGAGAGAGAGAGAGAGAGAGAGAGAGAGAAAAGAAGCAAGCCACTTATTTAATTTTGAAAGAATTCTTGTTTGTTGAATGGCTTATTTATTTATTTAAATAGGATGCTGGAATGTTAACACGGAAGTGACTAAAGGATATGTTGGGATGTGTAAATAGGATCATATAAATTCACTAATACTCACCTTTAAATTACTGTATACTCTAGGAACATAATAAATATATTATATTATACTAAATATATATATATATAGTATAATTATATATATATTAATATAATAGAAATGTTAAAATATATTAAATAATAATAAATTATATATATGAAGAGAGAGAGAGAGATTAGAGAGAAAGAAGAGAGAGAGATAGATGAAGAGAGCGATAGTAGAGAGAGAAGAGAGAAAATAGAAGAGGTTAATTAAGATACCAAACAGACATTCAAATAATCTGTCACTAAGTCGATATCAGTAAAAGTAATTAGCAAATATGGAGAATATGATAAGAGCGCAAGAGCAGGCATTAAAGTATGGCACGAATCCACACAAAGCGAAACACGCGAATTAACGCGAACGCATATAAAGCGAATTCAGCAGTAAATAACGTAGATAGCGTAATAAATGCTAAACTGCAAAATGCGAACATCTATAACGAGCAAACACGAACTTGATTACTATTAAAACTAATGAAACTATAGATACATCGAATCTTATTGAACACATAGAGTCCCGAACGCGAGAGCTCAGATAACGCGTATACGAAATCCGGAACTACATAAAACTCTTATTATAAAAAGTAAATATATATAATTATATCACGATCGGCAAGCTGTGTTATGAACAGGATATAACAGTAACCTAACTTACTATATCTCTAAAACGCAACAGTGATATTATACCGATCGCTCCGGATTAAATAACAGATATTTATCACGAGTTTGTTGTTGCTTTGTAAGTCTGTGATAACGTTTGAATAAGAATGGTTATCTTACTGCTGAAACCTTGGGATTCCCCTCTGAGAAGGAAGATTATATAATATATATATTTAATATATAATTATATATAAATATATATTATATAATAATTATAATAATATTAATTGTATTATAATATAATATATATCTATATAATTATAATAAATATAATATATATAATAATAATAATATTATATAAATTATATATTATATATATATTATCATACTATTAATAAATATATTATTATTTAAAAATTTTCTTTAGGTAAAACTTATAAAATAAATTCGAGAAAAAATTACATATCTTTCTTTCCTCTCAACAGGAGACCACAAAAAGACACACCTTTATTTCAAATTCTCAAAAACTTTCTTGGTCTGGTTCCATCCTCGCCATCATTTATATCGCTACATTACATTATGATAAGGCATAATATATCCTGTTTATAATATGATTATAAAACTCAGTTTACAATGTTAAGGATAGTGAATATGATCTATACATAGTAGGTGGCGAGGAATTTATTTTTTGTTATGTCAAACAAAACTTTTTAATGTTCAGTATAAAAAAATGAACCAAATGAACTGGATATGGTTTCGAGTCTTTTTAAGCACGTTAAAGATAGAGATGGTGAATAGAAGTATCTCTAAATATATAATCGATAACAATAATTGTAGATTAAAACAGATTCGTAATCAATTACATAATCTTTAATTATTATTTTGAATTTGTTTGTTTCTTTTGTCAGTTTAATGTGTTCTATATTCTCGTCTTTGTTTTGATACATGAAGATTAATATTTTGGGGCCATTGTGGATGAAGAAACATTAGATATTAAATCAGATTTATAGATGTGAGTTTCACTTACATAATGGTCTTGAACGCTAAATAATAATTAGTGATGCCATTGAAAGTCTAATTGAGATAACTTAGTACTTATCTGAGAGGAAGAGCAGAAAAACTTTCGATTCTTAAGGTGTTTACAAGAAAGAAACTTTAAGGAACGAAGCATACAACCATTTGCTCTCGATTACTCTTTTGTGTTTTTAAACCGCAGGTTAAAAATTAATGTAACTAATCCCCTAGAAGATTATTTTTTTTAAAGGAAATGAAAATTTATTTTAATATGATAAAACAATATCTCTTCTCAACTCACTAGTGTACCATGATTCTATGTATTCAATAGGTCTTCTTCTAATAAATATTATTTGAGTGAATTAGAATAAAAAGAATAATCGTGTTCATTTTTATCCACCCATTTATATTTACTATAATTCATTCTATAATTAAATATAGATTCAGGTTAATAAACTATTAAATCTCTAGCTAAATTGTGGAATCAATAATTTCATTAATTGACCGAATTATTAATCGTGTCCTATTTTCAAAATTGAGTAGGTATATACTTTAACAGAAAAGGTTGGATCTCAATGAGCAAAAGTCAAAATTTATTATGGAAGATAATAGTTCATTCCTCAATATAGGGAAACCATTGATAATTAAGAGCACTCTAAAATGGATGATCTTACTCAATGTCCATGGTTATGCCAATCGTTAGTAGTAAAGTAAGTTGAATAATCGTAGTAATTACCCCATGATTTGTTGAATCGATCTTAACCTTCTAAGCGAAAGTCGTTAAATATCATATAAAACTGCCTTCATTATACTATGAGTTAGCCTTATTGATAAATAACTCATGTTTAACTACTGAATTCTTTATCTATAAGTTGATTGCAATCATTAATTACAAAGAGTAAAGATAGTAATAAAATGTCAAAACAATTATATAATGATACATAAATTATATACCATTTTTATCTATAATAGAAGATGACTTATAAATAGAGAAATAGCAATAAAAATTTATATAAAAAATCATCATCTGAATAATAGACTAATAATATTATATTAATATACTAAAATAAAATATTATAGAAGTATATTATACTATATATAATATAATATATAAATTATATTAATATAAATATATATATATATATATAGTACTTACACTGTTACTTACTATCAACAATTAGACTAAGCAATCACACAATGGTATGGACCCTGGCGAAGGATGGGTGTATATTAGATTATAATGAGTAGTTGAAGATCACGCATAAAAAACATTTTATAGTAAACAATTAGACATAACAGGTATATGAGAAGGTGAATTATCGTGCATCCGCGAAAATCTTAGTAAGGGTTGATAGAGTGTTAAGAAGGACTATAGGAGCAATAAATCAGGAGTCTCTCCGTAGGTAAGTTCGGAGGTTTGGGTGCTCGCAACAAACACACACAAAATGTAATTGAGTAACGTTATACGTTAAATTACGACCGAATTCACTAGAGTCGACCAGGGAGGGGGGGTGTTGGGATCTGTCTCAATTAACCTTTTAGTGTATGACCCCTCTGGCTTATCGGATTAAACCTCCTATCAAACCCACAATATCAATGACTATGTCAGTTTTCGTATGGTGGGTTCGAGAAAATGTCCGTGGATAGTTGATTGTGATCACCATACCTACGGCAAGTGCGTCATATCACACAGGTCCAGGAGGGTCACGTGGATGGGGTATTGTCTTATTATGCTGTCGTGCCAAATAATTCCCTTGACAACTGAATTGACATTCCGATGACTACTTTCCACAAAGTTTTGTGCGAAGAAAGGGTTGTGGTTGATCGGTCCGCAACTATAGTGGACTAAGCAAATATCTCAACCTTACCCGCCCCGAGAGTAATTTTGAAACCAGTTCACTACAACCTGGTAGCCAACAGTTTTTCACCTTCTAATTAGTGCATTGATGTTGTGAGATCTTGTTCACTTCTTGACTCATATAGCATTCGGGATTGAAAGCAGTCATCCGATGTATAGTTGGGCCCTTTAAAAATTGGCAGCGGGAATATTAATGAGTTTCGAAATTATGTCTGATGATAATACCTTGACGGCTGTAAGGTGCCTACATAACGAAGACAGATGGTGACAGGACAGTACCGGGTGAAAGCGCGCCAGATAGAGAAATGAAGGGATTGACCGAGAAGAGAAGATCCTGCAAGGAAGACGCAGAATGAAGAAGAGCACAATACGAGGAGACACCAGACTGACAGAAGACGAGGGAACTAAGCGCAGGGAACAGAGAACTGAAGGAGCACATGCGAAAGGGGCACATTAGCAATGTAATAAAGAGCAGGGAAACCTCTCTGGTACGGAGCGATCGGAGGTATAAGGGGAGGGGATCCTATGAAGAAAACGGGAAATACTTAGCACCTTCCTCCATCCGGAAGGGCGGTACAGAACTCTCTCTCCCCAAGAACGTGGAATCCTGTAAGAGCATGCGCACTCCTTTGCCAATCTTCCGTCGACCGTCACAATGGTCATGGATTGTGTCTCTCGGGCAACTAATCGCCCACGTTCGTCCCTCTCTCTTCTTCAATTTCGCGTTGCGCTCTTCGTTTGGTTGCTGACAACGTGGATCTCCTATTTACTGGTCAAGAGCACGTGGCCAATCAAAAACATGCTGGGGGGGCAAAAAATACAGAAAGCCACACACCCCACAATCGGGGCGGCACGCGGATTTTCATCATTTCAACCGGTAGACACTTATAGTTTTCACTCCTCTGTACACAAGAGAGTACAGAGATCAGAGCACTAGATATACATTAATTGTAACAGTCTTTTCAGGCGGGACCTGTGTAAGTACGATTCTGGGGGCGGTAGAATTCTAATTATCTTATTTAAGCTATTCCAATTGGTGACAAATATGGTCTGGTCATTCATTCCCATTGTTCGAATAATCTAAGTTCCTTCAACCGATGTGTAAATTTTGGGACTACTTTTAGAACACTTTGGGTAACATCTTTTGACATCTCCGAGTCCAGCTTAGTTATTATAGAGATCAGTGCGATGAGAGTGTGATCTGCCTCTCGTCTCGTATATGCAGCGCAGCACGTAGTAGATCCGATCTCTCTCTCCCCTACACGGTGTCGTGGCCCTGGCTCCTTACTCCTTGTCCCTCTCTTCGCTAGGCTGATCTACATCTGTGCTCAGTCTCGTTCCTGGTACCCGCCATCTCGGATCCCACCATTCGCCTCAATCTCGTATTCGTCTTGTGCGCTCAACTATCCCCGATCCCCTTCTTCTTGTCCGACTCTTATAGGGTGCGCTTCTCGCATATCACTTCCGGTGTCTCTGTCTCCTGTCGTGAGGGTGTGTCATAGTCTTAATATTATAACTTAATATTTAATATGGTCGAATTGAGATCTTTCTTGAACACGTGGGAATTGACTTGCTTTAAATCAACTATCCTCTCAAACTACATTGTTTCACTTAAGGAAGTCGCCTTCACGAGTAACGTGTAATTGATATTACCCGTCACTCGACAATCATACAACATCTTTGACCTAATGATAAACATATACTCCTACTCTTTTGGGCTCCATAGTAATCATAGTTTTACTGTGGTTGTATTAAATGATTTGCGCGTAAATAATTTATCATGCACCAAATACACAAAGGCCATAACTAAATACTGAATGAACAGAATTTTACATCTGCGGGGGATTACATACCTTAAGTCAATACTACACTTAAGTATTTTAGACTGTTTCGTCGTGTGTAATATTTTTACTGTGGGGAAAGTATTCAGGTTTGTGGTTTTTTTTATTAAACTTGTGATTGGTCGGTTCTCGTGTCTATCCACATACGGTGCGTATAGGAGCTCATCTCTTACTCTCTATAAAGTGGTACTTAAAGGTTTATTCTTTTGTACCTATTGTAGTATATATAGCATATCATTAGTTATATTTAATAAATAGTTAATATATGATTAATATATATGTTAAAATTGTAAATATTTCAGGTGTAAGGAGAAAAGATTTATATACCATATTTTACAAAATTGCGTTATATATATAGCATATATTATTCAATTATTTTCTTTATATATCATATATATATATTTATATAAATTAATTATTATATTATATAAGGGGTACTACTACTAATATGATAATTATAATATATATATAATATAAATTAATTAATATTATAATATATATATATATATAATATAATATATATTAAATAATATATATATATATTAAATATAATTAAGTATATAATATATAATAATCATATAATATAATAAATATAATATATATATATATATATATATATACTAGTATATATATCTATATATTAACTAATAATTTATATTAATCAGTATATCTATATACTATATATGATATATATTATTATATACTATATATAAATATAATATATTATATATATTATTATAATAATAGTATATAATTATTAATATAATATATATTATAGTATATATGAATATTAAATTATTTAATTTATATTATAATATACTCTAAAATAGTATTATAGTATCATACTATAATGATTAAGGTATATATATCTATTATATATATAATATAGTAATATTATATATATATATTAATAATAAATTATATAATATTATATAATAATAATATAAAATATAAATAAATATATAATATTGCATTATAATATTAAATTATATAATAATATATATAATAAGATTATATATATTTAATACGGCAATATATATATATAATTAATATTAATATATATAATTAATATTATAACTATAAATTATATATAATAAATAATATTATATATTATATATATTAATATTATATATAAATCGTATTTAATATATATATATAAATAATATATAATATTAATATATATATATTATTAAATATATAAATTAACATATATATATTATATATATATAATTATATATACTATATAGTATATATCATATATAAGTACTAAAAATATATATGACTTATATATAAAAATTATACATATATATATATTTAATATATATAAATTCAATATTAATTATATAATATAATTATAAGATATATATAATATCTAATTATATACTATATATATTTATATAATATTTAAATATATAATATAAATATATATATTATATAATATTAAATATTTATATAGTATATATATAAAATATTAATATATCAGTATATATATATATAATAATATAATATATAATATAATATATATTAAATATTTATATATATACAATATTATTAATAATATATTATATATATATTATAAATATAATATATATATATATATATATATATATATATATATAATATATATATATAATAATTATATATATACGATAACTTATGAATAATTATAGCAAGATACCACCACTCAACGGACAATGCCCTTTTTTCAAAATGGAGGGGGGCAAAAAAAAACAACACATAATATAAATAATAATATAATAAAAAATTGTACATAAAGAAAAACGAATCTTGGAGTCATGGATAGGAAGAGGGAAAGACGTATTACCAAATATAATGTATCAAGGTGGCTGCAAGAACCGCGGGTCACTAATAAAATAACTGAGTAAGATAATAATACTTAATTGAGCGGAGGAAAATAAAAGAAGGCAAGGAGTTCTACATCAAACACAGTATGTGGACTGGAAAGAAAAGAAGGTACCGATATAACAACGAGTGATCCTTCAGTCTCCAATATTCATAACTAAATATAATTTAATATAATAAATAATATATAAATTACTGGTATAAACAATTTGTCTTATGAGAGAACAATGCACACCAATAAAAAACCCTCTTTTGTGTAACGAGCGGGCGACGCAGTTGAGTGGAGAAGGAAATGGGCGCAGAGGGTAGTCAATTCATAAATCGAGCACAAAACACTGCCGTTGTAATACCTAATAGTAGAAAGGGATACGGGCACCAACGTTCACACGACCGTTACAGAGAAAGAGGGTCAAGGGAGTCCAGAAAGTAATGGAGCATAAAGTTTATAAGCCTCGCTAGCCTTAGTTCAACTCTAATCCAATAAAGGAGGGTGAAGAACCAGGATCACCCCAAATGTTGGGAACCAGTCTTTCTTCACCATACAGGGGTAACTGAAAATATAGACCTTTATTATTATTAAACATGGCACTGCCGCAACGCAAAATATTTTTAAACATTTAATAGAAAATAATTCAGCACGCACCAGGAATTATTTTGGAAGGAGAATTGCCATCGGCTCATATAGGAGCCAGTGGGTACTTAGCAAACGGATGTAATGTGAAAGAGGGTTCTCCAAAAGAAAGAAAACAATTCAACTAAAATTAATGTTTCTATTAGAAATCCTCAGAAGTGAATTTAGAAAGTAAAGGTTATAGATACGGAGGTAAGGGGGTTTCTTATTAGATCCGTTCAAATGTGGGAGGAATTAGTTGGGAGGTTCTTTAAAATATTTATTAGAGAGAAAGAAGGAGCACTAATGAAGGAACAGTGGATGAGAGGTTGGTCTACAAAGTATAGGTGAGGTACGAAGTTTTAGTATGGCGTGGGGAAGGTATGAGAATATCTTAGGGGTAAGTGGTAGGGAATTATTTATGGGATTAAGATTTATTAGGTATACCTATAATATTTTTATAAATTATTTTAGAGAAAAATTTGAGATTTAAAATATATTAGATTTATATATATATTTTATAATAATTTTAAAAAAAAAATTAACCCAATAAATTAATTATAATACTATTTAATATAGTAGAGGGAGCTAACTACTAAATAATTTAATTTTTGGTCTTTTTGAGAATATTATTATATAAAGTTTAAATATTAAAATTAAATGATATATATACCATCAATATTATTCGATTTTAGTTTATATATTTATATATTAACATAAAGAAGAAAGTGTGTAGCCTAGTCGTCTAAATGGTTAGGTGTGTGCTTCTATGTTATATAATATGAGTATCAATATATAGTAGGAATTATGCTAAAGCACTACAAGAATATATACTAGCGGTTCGTTTTAACATTTACAGTACGTGAGTATTAAGATCAGTGATCACTCTCCTACAACTTAAGACGATAAAATACTATCACTAAGTATTCGTTACACTATGGTCTGATCGTATATTATATGTAATATGTGGCTATTATCATTACTTGTATCCGTGAGAATATTAATATAATTATATAATTATATATAAAGCGCGCCGTGATAGCGTCAGTGTAGTAGAGCACCTGCGAGCCAAACAAAGCGAAAAGGATGCTAGGTATCGCAAACTGGCAGGTGGGAGTCATTGTGAGTGCAATATTTACCCACTTTGGGCTTCGAGGCTTCTTTCCTGCTATCGAGAATTATCAACTATATGATAAAACGTTTAAGTTATGCAAATTACATCCCATTCCTTATGATTTAAATGGCTTCTACGCACTTGAGACTGAGGTTGATATGTCAATCTGCAATTATATTAATATTAATAAATATATCATAATATATATCATATATATATTTATATATACTATAATATATATATAATATATATATATATATATAATATATAGTATATATATATGTATAATACTGTATATATATATATATATAATTAATAATTAAAGTATTAATTAATATATATATGTAATATATTATAATATAATACCGTATAATAATAAATATATATATTAATTATTATATTAAAATATATATATATATAATACTATATATTATATAAGATATATATATATAATATTATCATTATATTATTAATAATATATATATATATATTATATATACATATAATATATATATATATATAAATATATATAAATATATGATATATAATATATTATTATAAGTAAAATAATATATATATATATAAAATAATATATATTTATAGATTGTGTGTGTTGAATTGTGTGTTGAATTGTATTGTAGTTTGTGTGTAGTGTGTGTGTGTGTGTGTGTGCTGTGTGTGGTGTGTGTGTGTGTGTGGTAGGTGTGTGATGCATTTTTTAAAAAATTTCGTTTAAGTTAGTTTCTATAAGGTTTTAAAAGGTGATATATAAGTATAATTTACTATAGATTTGACCTTCGATACCCACATTACATTTAACCAAAAAATTAACAATTATGGAAAATATAAGGGTTTCCCCTTTTGCTTCAACTCTAGAGTCTACCCTAAAAGTCGACTTCGATATCTTTGCCTAACTCTTCGATAACACACATACCACTATGAGCATTACATAACGATGAGAGTGACGACGAGTTTTCCTACGTTCACCTCTTCCTTCTCTATGGATGACTTACATTGCCTTTATACCATTGATATGAGTTATTATTAATGCTTATTAAAGTGTACTTCACCTTCTCTGGCGTCTCGGGGCTTAGGTTTGTTTTTTCTCTCTTCTCTTCTAAAACTTTTTTCTTTTCTTTCTCTCTCTTGTCGTCTCTTCTCTCTTGTCAATTCACTAACCGTCTGATGAAGTTCATCATCTCTTTCAAACAGCTTTCCATAAACTCTTCTCTCGTCTTCATTCTATGTGTGTACATTTTCCCTTTCTTGCTTATCTCCTCGGTATACAATTATTTTGTATTTCCTTTATCTCTACGCTAGACTTTTACCTCTCTTTCTCCTTTCATATGTAAATATAAATCGTGAGTAATTTGTGTATATTATGTTAGAATTCTGAGTAATTTAGAGTTTATTTTTAATGTATTTAAGTTTGTATCTCTCTAAGAAACATTTATTTTGTGTAGTTTTTTTGGTAATTGTTCCATTTTACGAGAAGTTAGTAAGTCAAATTATACATAAATATATAATATTAACAAGTGAGAGAGAGAGTGAGTTTATAAATTAACATAGATACGATAATATTAATAAATTAGAAAATATAATGTTGTTATCCATCGTTAAACATAATAATGAAAAATAATAATACAGTTTGATTAAAGCGAAAGCGCATCGATAATATAATAATAATAATAATATATAATATAATTAATAATTAAATAAAAAAGTTTATAACTAATATAAATATAATATATAATATAATATATATAAATATATATATAAATATATATATATAGTATTATATAATTATAAATTTGAAAATGTCTCTATTAATTCTCTATTATTAGAATAGCTCATATTTATACAACTCCTTTGCATATTCTATTTAATATATATATATATATATATATATATATAATTAAAATTATAGTATATCAATATATAGTATATATATAATATTATAAACTACGATGAATATTCATCTATATTTATTGTAGACAACATAAATTCATAAATAGTATCATTTAAGGACATCATAAATATTGATTCTAAACCACAGTAATACGGTTTTTTTAGCCTTCTTACGTTTATCTGTAATCATTATATATCACCTGTAACATTAAACCTAACTCTAAATTAATGTTAAATAATGTCAACATAAGCAGTCTTATTAAAAGAAAATAATATTTTCTATAGATGAAATGCTTTCTCTTTGCTCTTTATATCAAATTCTTGACATATTTAATAATATATTAATATATTAATATATATTAATATATAGTTAAATAGAATAAATATATATATATATAAAAATATAATATAAATTTAATATATATATATTAACTATACTATATATATATATATATAAAGTATTATATAAATATAATAAATATTATAAAAAAATATATGGCTCCTATCGGGTTATCTCAGCTTTCACAGTTAAGTCCATTAAGTGCATTTGTTTTTTTAACTCTAACGTTATCCGAACAAAATGTAACAAAGCCGCGCATTAGGTGAACGCATAAGCATGTTATTTTAACCAATGCAAAGTGATAAATAATATATTATATAATAGAAAAATAAAATAAATTATGTTAAGTTAGAGTGAATAATTAGATTAACGTTAAGCGGCAAGTGTTATGTTGAGTTTATATCTTATACTTATACATACATTTATACACTTTGTTTTAATATGTTATTAAAGGCTCGAAGCTAGTTTTATTACTTATATAGTTTAAATAATTGACTGCTGCACAGTTTTAATTTAGCACGATTTATGATCAAAAACGTGTTCAGAATCCATTTCGTCAATGAAGGATAATATATGCACTATACAGGGTGGAGGCGAAGATAAACGTAACATGAATCCATATATATATATAATATATATATAATAACATAAATTAATATAATAATAAAATTAAATATAATATAATAATATATAATATATATATAATATTATATAAATATATATAATAATATATTATTATTATAATAATATATATTATAAAATTATGATTAATATAATATATATATAATCAATATAAAATATATATATAATATATATATTAATAAATATATATAGTATATAAATAATAATTATATATAATATTAATTATATATATATATTAAATATATATATAATATAATAATTAATATATAGTATATAATATATAGTATTTATATATCAATAAAATATATATATAATATATAATATTATCATATTAAATGTATATATATAATATTAATCATTATTAATAGTATCATATATATATAATATATTTAATTATATAATATATTATAACTATATATATATATATATATATATATATATATAATAATATTTTATATATAATATATATATAATATATATATATTATATTAAAAACTAACCTTTTACGTGACTTTAATTACACCCTGTATTGGTAACCACGGGTGGTTAGTGTTACTTGTAAATCAGAAAAATACATAAAAAACTCTTTTTATTAAGTACAAGCAAGTACGCCATACATGAGCAAACTATCTAATATCTGCATATAAATTCTCCATACCATTCGTCAAAAAACTGTGATGCGCTAAAGTACCAACAACATTATTGATTTTAAACACTTCTAATGGTAAATGTTCTTGGAGGGGTATTCATGCGCACAACAGTAACTGATTTGTTTATTGAAAAACACATTTATAAGTTGATACTAATTGACCTCCTCCCATGTTAGAATAAAACCTCCGAATCTGTCGACCTCGCGGAGGTGAATGATTCCACAAAGGCGCGTTCCACTTAACATCCGTCAAACTCTTCTTCTAAAACATCTTTTTTATAAACAGCGAAGCGAAAGTAATTGATTTAATAAATATATAATTTAGTATAATATAATAATCTAAAGGGTATTAGTTGACATATATTCCCTTATAGTAGAGTAGTATCCACAATTTATTTTGGTTTTATAATTATAAAAATTATTAAAGCTTTTTAACTTAAATAATATGAAAACATTTGTTTCGATTGTTAATACAGTAGTAAGGGGTTATGCTAATTTAATTATCGCGTGGAGAAACGGTTGCGGAATGTAATTTAACAAATATATGAATTAAATCATTTAATTTAAAGCATTACGTAGAGGCTCATAACGATTTTCAGATTTGCAATCTCAGAAGTGTAAAGAGGAAATGATAATACGAGCTCATGAGAGGTTTGCTTATAATGGAGTCGAACATCATTTTCACATGAGGCGCCTCAGAGTAGACTGGATCAGCATATATATGTCAGGGGCAACCTCGATATCGACGAGTGTAGAAAAGTGAAGTTGGGAGAGGATCTGCGACGCATTACAGCGGATGTTGGGAAGGAGGAGGTCCATGTACGGAGGAATGAGGCATCGAGGGCATAGACATGGTATATATTCTATAGAGAGGCTACAAGGCACATACGTGGCGGCAGCAGAGTAGGACATTTATTTTATTTAATATTTATATATTATTATTTATCACACTTTGATACTTGAGCCTGATTAATCATGTGCCTTCAAGACTCAGGATAATAATACACACTCTAAATCCGTTACTAGTAATAATTATATTAAAATATATAATATATAATATATAATATATTAATATAGTATATATATATATAATATATTAATATATTTAATATATATATATATATATCAATATATAGGTATATATATATATTATCAATAAATATATATAGTATATATATACATTAGATATATTATATTATATATAATAATATATATAGATATATATATATATAAATAATATATATATATTATAATATATTATATATATTTATATATATTAATTATATATAGTATAATATATAATATATAAATATATATATATATATAATATAACATATATATATATAATAATATATATATATATATATATATTATAATATAAAAATTATATATAATATATATATATATTTATGATATATATATATATATATATATATATATATATATATATATATATTATATATATATTTTATATATGAATATATATATATAATAATATTAATATATATATAATATATATATATATATAATATATATAATATAATATATTATATATATATATATATATATAATTATATATATATGTTAGTATATATATATTATAATATATATATATATAATATAAATATATAATATATTACTATATATAATAATTATATATATATAAATATATTATATAGTAATATACATATATATAATAAAAATTAAAATTAAAAATATAATTATTAAATAATATATTATATATAATATATGTATATATACATCAGTGTGTGTTGTTGTATGCATTCGGTAAAAATTAAAAAAATACTTTCCAGATATATCCTGGTGGCCAAGTTTTCTAGCAAAATAATTTCCATAAGAGTATGTGCGATAATGGCAAAAATAGGCTCCCCATTGGCTGGTTATTTGAGCATTTTCCTAGTCCTAGATTCGCTCCGGTCACGTTTTCTCCATACTCGTCGGAACTCTACTACTTTAATTGCTTGCTCTAAGAAGAAATAAAACCGTAATTTACAAGAAACATATCTCAACTTCAAGCAAGAGAGGTAAAACTCAGGAAAAGTCCGCATATGCAGCAGTAATCTCGGATCTTCACCTCAATTTCAAGCATTGTCAAAAAGAATAAATTGGGCGTATAGTGAAGTTAACGCAGGATCATTAACTGGTGACATGCTTGTATGCGAACTTTAAGATGAATAGAAAGAGAGATATCATAAATAAAGAGGGGAGCTGTTGATTATATTGTATGATCAAACTATCATTGTTTTTACGAGTTTTTTCAGTAATATCATTCATCAAAAATACCAACCAAAAAATCAAAAACACTTCATTTACTTGAATATTTTAATATATATTGGTAATCCCGGAAATAAAACACCCAGCGCCTTCTGATAAACCCATCAGCATTTCACCAGTAAATACTTATTACCATGAAAGAAAAAGAAGAATTGAAAAAAAAAAAAACTATTAAAACTTCTCTCTCATTTACTAACTCATTTGACTCCTCAACAAGAAAAAAGTTCGTCTCCAAAAAAAACAACTAAAATGAAAGAAAAAAAAAAACAACAACATACAACAAAATCAAATAGCAAACTCCAAGAAAATGACTAAAGCGAACCACAACGAGCATTACGATACGTATGTCTTTGATCATTCTCATTAATTTTGAATTTTTGTCCTGAATCCTTTGAGATTCCACTATCGACCTGTTCCAGCGCTCTTGCTGAATTCAAAATAATTTCATATACCATCTCCCATTTTTTTTACAAAATGAAGAGATTCAATTTCAAAACGGAGCTGTATTATTCAGGTCTTTTCACATTCTCCATGGTCGTTGCACGACCATCTCGTTCAATTACTCCATGGTGAGTAGAGCCCATGTGTAGCTTGCCGAACATTAAATCCTAATACGACCGAGATTCGCACAAGGTCTTTTTCAAGATTTCCATAAGGTTTGTCTCATCAAGTGTCGTAGACAGCTTCTCTTCGACATGAAGACGCGCAATTTTGCCTATATGGATCAAGATATTACTATGGACTTAATCTTCTCACAATGTCAAATTCCACGTTCATCGCAAGTACATCTCCTACAACTGTGTGCAATACTCTCATAATATTTTTTAAAGTTTGTAATTCTCTTGGATCAAATGTTGTATACTTTGTTTTATATACATCGAATAATCAATAAGTTATACTTTAGTGTAATTCATTGTTAATATTTGAACTTCGGTTATATCCATTTCTAAGTCATTTTGTTATTTTACATCCAATTTTGGTATGTGTTGCTATATCTCTGACGATACCAGATATGCTTATACAATTTGAATGTTATTATCATTAACATTTCTTTTAATTATTTATCTATTTTGAAATATTTTAATATATTTGTGCACATTTTCCAATGCCGCTAAACTAATGTATGCAATTTGAATGATTATATTTCTTATAATATTATGTATTATTACTTAGACTGTGAAGGCCTTGAGAAAAGACATTAACGCTATCAAACATCAAGGCAGGATCAGCCTGGAATAATTAAAATTTAATGGGCTACTTGTGTCAAAGAATGAATAGAATAGAAAATTTGATCATAGTCACAATACAAAATTGTATCTAGGCTTCCCCTCTGCCTATCAAGGCATCTCCTCGGCGATATTTCTCTCCTACTATCTCTCTCATACCAAGTCGGAGACTACAACCAAGCTTTCTTTGCTTCTGATAAGAAAAGAAATCCGAATTATATAAACTCAATTTCTCAATGCAAGGGAGGTAAACATTCAGGAAAATCCGCCCACAGCGGAATCGACTCAAGTAATTTTCAATCATTTTTCAAAAAAGAATGAATTGGCAAGTGAGGTAAACGCAGTAGGAAAAGTCTGTGACTGCTCATCGAAACTAGAAGAAAAAGGAGAGAATCTCAATAAAGGAGCAATGTATATTATATTTCATTATTATACTCATCATTATTTTAAAAACAGCATTAAATCATTATTCAATCTCAAATAGAGGCCTAAAAAAAGAAGCAAGAAGAGTATCAAAATTTGTGAGATAAAACTAACCTATTTTAAGGCCATATATATATAGTTAATTCGATATAGTAAAAGAATATAATATGAATTTCTGTTATAATATGATTTATATATGTAGTATTTGTATATATATATTATATTTATATATAATAATTATATATATTTATATATATAAATATACAAATATATAAAATTAATAAATATTGTTGATAAATTATATAACAATCTTTCATATAATATTATATAAATATAATATAGTATATAGATAAATATATATATATAATAATATTATATAAAATATAGGTATAAATATATAGTTAATAATATATAATTAATATTATATATTAATAGATGATACTATATATATAAAAATAAAATAATGTATAAATATGGAAATAATCAGAGGTTATCCAATAAATATTTGATTTTCACTAAAAATTAAAATATTTTTATAAAATTGGACAAGGTTTTTGTAATATTCTTTATATACATAAGTTATACGCAAACATAGGGAATCTAAAGACTTACTCTTTTTTTTTTTTGTGCTTCTTCTTTGCTTTCACATTTATTTAATTTTCTTAGGAACCATTTATTTCAACCTAAATATTTTTAATTGTTATATTATATAATAATCAGATATTATATAATATATATTTGATTTATAAAATATATATATATCTATATATATATATATAGTATATAATATAATATATATATATTATATATATTAAATAATAGTCCATAATATAGCACTTCGGATGGAGTTTCTAATTGCTCACAGTATGTAGCAGAGAAAGGCAGTTCCTACAGTAAAACAAATTATATATTTGGAATCAGCCGAAAATTCTAAGGATGGGATTATTTTTTAATTTTCTTTATTTTTTTTTTTATTTTAAGTAAATTTTTCTTTTTTAACAAAGGGAATATCCTAGGTGAAAGCAACAGATGGCAGGAGTCGGTCCTCGGCTCCCCGGTGGAACGACGGGGGACTAATCCCCCTCCGGAGGTCTCTCGGAACCCCGCTTTGGTCTTTGGTGGCGGGTTCTCACCATCCCTCCGTGGTATGAAACGTCCCCTCCTTCTGCTCCCCGTCGGCTCACCCCCTAATTTTGGTGAAATAATTTGTTTTTTTTTTGGAAATTTCTAAAATTTTTTATGAGGATTATACATACTGCAAAAACACGGGGGACTTTCATACCCGGAGGCGATCGTCGGAGGAACGCCGCGACAGCCCAACACACCAAAAGGCGGGGTTCTGGAGACTCATCCCCGGGAGGGGGAATAGCCCCCCGTCGTCCACCGGGGGCCCGAGAGACCGACTCCTGCCATTTGCGGTTTACCCTAGGTTATTCCTTTAGTTAAAAAAAAAATTACTTCAAAAAAAAAAAAACAAAAAAAAAAAAAAAAAAATTTAAATCCCATTCCTTAGAATTTCGGGCTTCGGATTCCAAATATCAATAATTTGTTTTCACCGTACTATTGCAAAATTATTCCATATTCATTTAATTCCTGGCTCACTTCTATATATAACGTATATAATTATATATATTATATATAATATATATAGTAATAATATATATATATATAATATATATATATAATACATATATATAATATAATATATATATATATA
Source organism: Trachelipus rathkii (assembly GCA_015478945.1). NCBI lineage: Eukaryota > Metazoa > Arthropoda > Malacostraca > Isopoda > Trachelipodidae > Trachelipus > Trachelipus rathkii. The sequence goes on from JABUQX010038792.1 coordinate 46,879, forward strand.
TATATATATATACTATAAATATATATCTAATATATAATATAATATATTAATATAATATACACAATATAATATAATTATGAAATAAACTAAAATAAATAAATGAATTGAAAATAAATCAATTTGAGGCACCAAAAATAAAAAAGTATTCTTTTTATAGCAAATCGAATTTTAATTTTAATTTTGCTAGAAAAATTAGTACCTAACTTCCAATAATAAATTATTTTGAGGACCATGTATTACTTAAGGTCCTATATATATATATAATATATTTATTATAATATAATATAATATAATATATATAGTATATACTATACCTAAATTTAAAGGGAATGCTATTGGGTATTAATAATAAATATATATATATATATAATATATATAATATTATATATATATAGATACTATATAAGCTATAAGCAAGGTGCGTACCTGAAAGAATACACTTGGGTAGGCAGAGTTATATATATATATATATATATATATATAATATATATATATATATATATAAAATCATATATATATATATATAATATATCATATACTATATTATATATATCATGCGTACCTGGAAGATACACACTGGGTAGTCAGAGTTATAATATATATTATATATATAGTAATATATATATAAAACATATATACTAATAATATTATATGATATATATTATATATATATATTATATATATAAATTATATATATACTATATTTTATATATAATACATTATATATATATATTATTATATATATATATATAATATATATATTAATATATATATAATAACTTAATAATATATATATATAATACTACTATTATAATATATAATATATAAATATATAATATATATATATAATAATATATTATAATATATATAGTATAGTATATATATATATATATATAATATCATATATACTACATATAAATTTATATATATATATAAATTATAATATATATATATATATATATATGAATATATATATTATATATAACTATAAAAAAAATTAATATATATAGATATATATAGTATATACATATATATATATATAATATTATATATAATATTATTATAGATATATATATTATCTTATATATATTATTATATAATATATATAAATTATATATTATATAATATATATACTATATATATAAATATTATATATATAATATATAATATAAGTATTATATATATATATATTATAAAGCTAACGAAAACATCGAAAACATATTTTAATAATTATAATACGTACATATTTTTTGTATCGAAAAGCTCTTTACATTAATTACCAAAATAGGACTTTCATTAATATGGAACTAATAGGCCTATATCAAGCAATTCAATTTTTCTCAAAAATAAATGTTCTTATAGATAAGTTTTTAAGCGTTTTTTCTTTAATATACAATCTACACTTACTCCATTATGAATTATCAATATTTATGTAGGCTAATTGATGCTAATGCCACTTAAATAAACTTATATAAGATTAAATATCATATAGAATAATCCAGCCGCCATTCGATACAGATTTCAAACAACTCATAAGCCGCCTACACTTGGTACTTTTTCACAGATTTCGTACATATTTGGGAGAAGAGCGAAAAGTCTTATATTTTTCGATTAGGTATAGGACAGAATACGCCCGTTCCTTTAACTGATACTAAAAAATTACGTCATTGCGTCGTCCGTAGCATAGAATTTACTTGTAAGATCAAGAATAGGGGAGCAATTTCTAAATGAATTCAATATTATTTATAAGGTATAGTATATTATTATTTGGTTGTTTTAATATCTATTTATGATGCAAAATAGCTCTTTTTTAACTTTTATATAAAATTTAAAATTAATATATTTAAGCATTATTTCATTATTTTAAAACCTAAAAAAATATTGGGTAGGAGCTCCCCTACCCAGCTACCTATTATAGGTTCTTATATATATATACTGATATATATATATATATATATAGTATATATAATGACTAGTATAATTATTATATATATACTATATAATATATTATTATATATATATATTTATATATAATATTTATATATTATATATATTATATACTATATATATATATTACTATATATTTATATAATATATTATATAATATAATATATATATTATATATATAATCTATAGTAGTATATTATATATATATATATATTTATATATAATATTATATATATCTATAAATATATATATATATGTAATATATATACTACTATAATATCAAAAATATTAGAGAGTGTTTAAAACAGCTTCAAACTCTTAGAATTAAAAACAATTAAAACCCTTAGAGAACTAACAGGGAATCGAAATATTAAAATAAACAGGAGTAACGTTTGAGACTAGTCACAACGTCTACTCCTCAGAAACTTAATGGACAAAATTCATTGACAATAAAGATAATAAAATAAACTATGAAATATAGAAAAATAAACAAATTAACAGGTGCAACATAAAATACTTTCACAATAAACTATATTTGATGAAAATTTTATGTTTTTCAATATGACAATTCTTTCTAAATATAACGTTAAAGTCATCCCATTTTCACCTCAACTACTTGACATTAATTAAATTTTAAACACCTATTTGGCATCACTATAGTATTCAGTTTTCCGGATATATATATATATATTAAAGTAAAAAAACACTAAATTTGAAAAGACTGTTGTCGTTTACAAAATTCCCTTGTGGATTTGTAATAATTCAATAATTTCGCGGGCAACGTTAAAGACCCTGAAAGTCTGATTAGAACAAATAGGGTTGATGTTAGAAGAGGAATGGACAACATGCCATTAAGAACATCTTTCACAGAAAGCAATCATATGGGGAAAGAGGCAACTTTTTGTTTAAATCAAAGAAACCAAAATCAAATATTAGAATCTTTTTTCATTTCACCTAAATCTAATTTTATATTTCGGAAGGATTCTTTAATTTGACCTAATAACAAGAAATTTCATATATTAAAATTAAATATTATACAACAAATAATTTATTGAAGTAATTTATGTTGCCATCTTTTAATCTTGCTTTCAATTTTTATATTCATATCTTAGAATCACACAAAATTTTTTTGTCAAAATTATTTTATTTGCTTAGTTAAATATTATTTGTACTAGTCCGAAACTAACTACTGTGTAATTTTTAATATTTTGATTTGCCTTGTTTAGTTCTTAAGTGGTTTTAAATTATTTATATATACATATATACGATATATATATATATTATATATAATATATATATATATATATATATATAATATATAATATATATATTATATATATATATATATATATATATATCTATAATATATATATAATATAGATATAGATATATAGTATATATATATATATAGATATATAATATATAATAATATATATATATATAATTATATATATATAATATATCTAAATATATATATATATATATTATATATATATAATAATTATATATTATAGTATATATATACAAGTATATATATTAATATATACTATATATAATTATAAATATATATATAATACATATATATATATATAATAGTATATATATAATATATATTATATAAATATATATATAATATAATATTACTATTATATATATAATCTTTTATAAAATCTTTTTATATTTCCTTCAATGTAAACCGTATAAAATAAAGGGAATTGCACAAATTTTTTTTTTTATCATTTTTTATCTTTTCCCTAAAAAAAATGAAAAAAAAAAGAAAAAAAATCGAATGTACAAATAATAAAGTGGAATTGTCGGAAGATAAATGTGATTTTGAATCATGATGTTAAAGGCTTTAATATCTATCCTGGATTTAATGTTCCCTTGTTAATTAAATTTAATTTTGCGATTAATAAATTATTAATCGTATAAAGTATGAAGCTAATTATATTAATAATTATTACACTCTTTATAGGAAGTTATCTATTATAATTTCGAAACGATAATTTAGATTATTATTTAAAGACTTAGACTGAAGTTATTGATTTTGTGATAAGTTTATTCATTTATTTAATTTGTTAAGTAAATTTATAATTTATAATTTAATTATATTTTTTATATAATTAAACTATTCTTTTTTTCTTACATTTCTTTTTCATCCATTTTCTTCATTAACACCTATTAGAATATGTAATAATTAATGTATTCTATTCTAGAGTTGGAAATTAACTTTAAAGGAATTCCTTTAAAAGTTAAAATGATTTTACTATAAATTATTAAATGATAATTAATATCATATCTTTAAATAGAAATTTGAACTTTAAGTGTAATGAAAGTTTAATAATAATAAAAAAGCAGAAAGTTAGATGCAAAGCCCATCAGCCATGACATAACTATAAAATGATAACTCATTGAAAACGGGTTTTGATCAGTCATGCGGATTGTACGGGAAGAAATTACCTAGATAATTCTCCTCCCAGATTAGGGCAAGTCTAATTAATATGTTGATAACATTTTTAAATAATAAAAAAAATCGATTGACCTATTCTTCAAAATATCATTGTATATTTTTATACGTAATTGTGTTACATTTTACTATTTTGCATTAATATACTGTTACAAAAAAGCGTAAGATGATCTCTCCTGAAGTTATTCATATTTTAAACTAAAACAATCACTTTCCTAGGTGGCTGATTTAATTTGAAAATGATAATTTACTGAATTAAGATTCAAATTGCTAAAATTAATGAATAAAGCAAATGCTAAAAATAATGACAGCAAAAAATATAATATTGAAAATTATATTTAAACAAATAATAATAATAATAATAATAATAATATAATAATAATAATAATAATAATAATTAATAATAATAATAATAATAATAATAATAATAATAATAATAATAATAATAATAATAATAATAATAATAATAATAATAATAATAAAAATAACAATAATAATAATAAAATAATAATAATAATAAACATAAACATAATAATAATAATAGATAATAATAATAATAATAATATAATAATAATAATAATAATAATAATAATAATAATAATAATAATAATAATAATAATAATAATAATAATAATAATAATAATAATAATAATAATAATAATAATAATAATAATAATAATAATAATATAATAATAATAATAAAATACTTAAAATAATATGTTTAACATAATAATATAATAATAATAATTAGATATACATAATAATATAATAATAATAATAAACATTAATAATAATAATAATAATAATAATAATAATAATATAATAATAATAATAATAATATTAATAATAATAATAAAAAGAATTTAATAATAAAGCACGATTTATGTAACAATAAGTCATGATAAAAATTATTTAGCTTTACTCCTTCAGATTCATTTACGAATAATACGAATAATATGAATATTTTTTTTTATGGGAATTTATATTAGTATTCTAGGTATTTTACAATAGAAGATTCGATTAAACATCTTTTTAGAATTGTAAATGTACATTGTAAATATTTCTTCTCTCCCTTATATTTTCTTATATTTTCACATACACACACACACACAAACACACACACACACACACACACATATATATATATATATATATAAATATATATAATATATTATAATATATATATATTATATATATATATATATACTATGATATATATAGTATATATATATATTATATAATACACATACTATAATATATATATAATAATAATATATTATATTATATCAAATATATATAATAAAGATATATATATAGTAAGTATATATATATTATTATAATACATATCTATAGTATAATATATATATATATAATATTATATATATATATATATAAATAATATATTATATAATAATATATATATATATATAATATATTTATATATATATATATATTATATATAATATAATATATATAATATATAATATTATATAATATATATATATATAATATATATAATATATATTACACACACATATATTATATATATATATAATAGTAATATTTATTATAATTAGTATAATTATATACAATAATATAATATAACATAATAATATATATATTATTATCAATATAATATATAAATATATATATATATATATAATATATTATTCATTATATAATTATATAATATATATAAATATATATATAAATATATATATAGACGTGATATTTAAGAATATATATATATTATATAATATAATATATAATATAAATTATAATATATTTTATATAAGTATATAATATATAAATATATATATATATATATATTATATATATAGATTATATACAGTATAAATAATTAAATATATTATATTTCTTTATATTTATGAATAAAATCAATTTACCCTATATATATATATATATATATAATGATAATATAATAATATTATTAATATACAGTATAATATATATATATATTATATACTAGATATATATCATTTAAGCGAAATTAACCCAGCTATGAAGAAAATTAGCTAGATTCAAATTTGGGAAATGAGGCAATGTTATGGAAACCACACAGAGAGAGGACAAAGGATGTTTCTACAGTTACGTAATAGGATCGAAGAGTCAGTAAAGATTACCAAGTTTGAGGAATAATAAAGGATAATAGAATCGTTAACGTAAGTAAAAAATGCAAGTTAAAATTATATGTACTGTTCACTTTTAGCGTTAAAAATGTTAAAAAAGTCCAAGTGTGAATGAAGGTAATGTATTTTTAGGGGCATGACTCGGGAATAATACAACAGAAGTTGAGAGGTATTCGGATTAACGGAAAATCAATGTTACAATCATGCAGAAGTAGTCAAATGCTACGGGAAGAAATCAATTTTGCAAAAGCAAGGGAGAAGTATTCCTATATGGGAAAAATCACTTGGTTCGTGGGAAACAGGAGAATAAACAGGATTCAAATCGAGATTTTGTGTTCAACAGAAAGACCAAATAAATGGGTCCCCTGTATTGGACAAGGTCAACAAGGTTGAAGTTGAGCACAGGTCTTTTCGGGGAAATCATCTTAAAACAGAAGAACAGTAAACATTTGCGAAAGAAGTTTGAATTACGGGATAAATATTTATAAGGTTATGCTGGTTTATTTGCTAAATAGAAATCATAGGTGAAATATATTTAAGCTTTTAAAATTATTTCTATTTAAAAGGATTTGAAAACAGCAGGAACAAGAATTTTTAATATTGTTGTGTTAATTTTTTAGCATGGTAAATGTCTAGGATTGCTGTTCTTATACGTTTGTGTACTGTAAGGTCTGTAAGTGAACAGATTTGTAAGGATTATGATTTTAATGTCCGGAAATATTGTTGTTTTTAAATATAGTGTCACAAGATTTTGTCTTAAACTTTCATCTTCCTCTTGCTGCAAATTATTATTAAAAGGTAAAATAAAAAAGAATTAATTAATTTATTTATATAATAAGTAAATTCATTGTAAAATCTTTTCATTTCTGCATACATATATTACAAGTATATTATATCAACAATCTAAATAATAATAAATAATAATAATATATATATATTTACAAATATATTAAATAGACTAAGTTGACCATATCCTGGTTAAGTTCTATAATAAAAGAAGAAAATACTTTAACTTGTCTAACATTTTATTTTAGGATAACAATTAATAGCTTATAAATATATGTTGAACTTAAAAATCATCGCAATTTTGTTAAAAAAAATAAATTATTCTACTCATATTTTCAAATATGGAAAATTACGTCCGCGATTTATGATACAACACAATTGTACGACATTAGCTTTACCATGTATTCTGGCATACCAAAATTTAAATGTTTTCCGTTTTTCATCAAGCGAGCTATATATAACTATATATATTTTATATATATATAATAATATGATATTAATATAATAATAATTATATATTATATTTACATATATATATATATTATATATATATATATATAAATATAGTTAATATATATATATAAATATATACTTATATATAATAATATATATATAATATATATATAATATATATATATATAACATAACTATATATATAATATATATATATATAATATAATATAGATATAATAACCTATTACAATTTTTGTATTGATTTCGATATTGTTTTAGAAAACTTTGTCGTATAATTTCTGGCTTTATGCTCTTATCCTTCCAGATCAAAATGCACAGAGATAAATCATAAGATTTTTTTCTTACTCCATTTTTGGGCAATTCTACTTTTAACCTATTAAAAAATGTAATATTTCTACGAACTTAATTTTACATAATCAGTACATTGTAAGATACCTATGGTACATTTTATTTCTACGTAATTTTGCATACGTACGACAATTCTTAGTAGTTAGGTTAGGATTGATGTTAGGTTGGGGTTTAGGTTAGATTAGGTTAGGTTAAGTTTGGCTAGGTTTAGGTTAGGTTAGTTTAGGTTAGGGTTAGGTTCAGGTTAGGTTAGGTTAGATCATTTTGCATTGTTAGGATTAGGTTAGGTTACGGTTAGGTTAGTTAACAATTATCTTTCATATTTTTAGAAGTTCCAATTGTGTTCCTTCTATTGTGTTTGGGTGCTTCACTTTTTGGGTCAACAAAATGTAATGAATGGTTGACATTTAAATGGTCAAATCATATATCATATTACATTATCGATCGTCCACTTTCAAACTCATACGCCGTTATTAACAATGGGTTTTTCGCGTATCTGTAGATGTCTCTTAGTGTTTTTGAACTATACTATCAACCCGGACAAAGAAACTTATACCTCCCTCTTCAATCCCTCCAACACGCACTTTCCTTCTACTTTTCAACCTTTCTTTGTAATGCTTCTTTTTCCAACACATTCGTCGATCTCCGACTTTATTTGGCGCCAACTTTTTTCTCGAATTAAAATTTCTATCACACACACTCTCCACAAAAATTAAGCAATCTAAGCACATGTTTAACAATTCTTAGCAAAAAACGCCCTTTTTGCACTTACATTCGGTATCAAAAAAGAAGAATTTAATTTGTCAATACCTGCTTCGAATATTGTAGATGCGAACGATATAAAAAGGAATCTTTAGGAGATGAACAGTAGTTTTTACCACATTTTTACATTTACAAATAGAAAATTAACAGTCTCCATATATATATTTCACAGTTTTTTCTACATTTGCTACACTTTTTTCAGTTAATATTAAATTGAAAAGTTGTAAAATATCTAATAATTAAAAAGTCATTACAAACCATTCCAATACTAAATTATTTTGCGGGATGTGGTTTACTTAAGGTCCATAAAATGTAACATTATTTTCTCTTCATAACATTATAATTTCTTGAATCTTTTATTATTCTTAATCTTGATTTCTTGCATGTTTTTTTCTTTTTTTTTCATTAATTATTCAGCCAGCTCTTTTTTTCAGTTATTTTTCCATTTCTTTATTACTATGTGTTCAATCATTTTTTCGTATCCTTTTGCCTGCTTGAATTATTTATCCATTTTTCCCTGACAAAATTCCTTCCATTTTTAGCATCCTTAAGTTATTCATTTGTTCGCAAATCCCAATTAAGAATGAATGACCGCAGAAGAACTTCATTAGGATCCTTTCACCTCGTAGTGAAAGCTCTTATGATAGTGGCAATTAAGCCATTCTCAAAGACTATGAACTCTTAAAGTCTTTCAAAGACTATAAACTCTAAAAGTCTTT
>JABUQX010038793.1:0-5000 GCA_015478945.1 Trachelipus rathkii
AAGGCGTAATGATACTGTTAATATTAATAAAGGCAGTCTTCATATGGCAGGTGGTTAGTGGTATATGTATTTTTAGGCGGTATAGTAAGCTTTTCTAAGTGAAATGGTAAAATCTAAAAGTATGTATGACGATATGTAGATAAGCTGTGTGTAAGATAATAAATTGGTTAATACATTAAGGGTTCGTATTTTAGGTTATGGATTATAATAGCTTAGTGAGGCATGGAGTATGTTGATGTTTATGTCTCCTTGGTTATATTCAAATTTGTGTTATAGAGACATTAGGGTGGATTGAACGAATTCGTGAGGTGTGGTACTAGGGTCAGGAGTATAGTGTGTTTATGAAAAGGATGGAGTATATGAAGATAGAAGTCCGGAGGCCTACTATAGAATGCGCATAAAGTTTGGTTTTTTGTGTTGGTCGATAGATAGTAAAGTTTTAATGAGTAGGATTTATTATTAAAGAGAATATTTGAAGGGTGTGCATAAAAATGGTGATGTGGCTCTTGAAAGTAAACGTGGATAAAGTAAGTATTATGGTCCTGATTAAGTGAGGACAGTTTCACTCAATATGTGTAAGTTTATGTAAGATGGTGAGCAGCTGGTAATCTAAATAGTCTGAGTTTATAAATAATTTAGGATTTATTAATGTTTGAGATATGAAGTAAGGGAACGGATAATGTCATAAGAGTTAGTAGTAGGAAAATAAAGTTGTGATATGAAGGAAAGATGATGCCTGAGCATGGTGCAATTTGAAATCGTGTTTCCATGGTTGAATCGTTTAATATTAAAAAGGAGCACATATATGTCTTTGTATATGTGTTTTAGGGTCTTATTACGAGGTGATATGTTGTTACCTATATGTGTTTATAATATTAGGTATTATATAGTAAGATGACTATTTTCTAGAAATATAAAGAATAATATATAATAGATAATCTTAATAAAAGTATTCTATGTTAGTTCAGATGACAATTATTATGAGGTGTTGAACTAGGTGTGAGTACGAATTATGATTAAATGAGGAATTGAACGTATTAGAGAGATGTGTGGTGTGAAGAAAGGGAATAAATGAAAGAGAATAAATAAAAGTATGTTGAGATGGTTTGGTTATGTGGAAGAATGATAGTCGGTTGGTTAGCGGATGTTATATAGTGGCGAGTGTGTTGGGACCCGACCGGCTGGGAGACGAAGAAAAGTGGATTGAGACAGTAAACGAATGTTTGAAGGAGAGGAATGTGAGTTTGGTAGAGGCGAGAAAAGAAAGGTGTAAAACAGGAGTGATGGTGGGAGTTTATGAGGGGGTATGGTTTGGCCTACATGGGCCAAAACGATGAAACCCTTACATTGAGATCTATCCATAGTGAGGGTTTCCTCGTGTCCCATGATAGCTCTAGGGTGATTTTCGACTGCGACGAGTTCTCACTACCAATTAATGTACTAGAGGGGGCGGTAAAGCTGGGCTTTCTTTTCGACTTTTGTTATATTTCCTCTACTGCTTTTCTTTTCCGATGTATGCTACGCACCTTACTCCCAATCTTGGGAAATTAAAAGGAGAGTAGAAGAGAGAAAGAATATATATATATATATATATATATATATATATATATATATATATATATATATATATATATATATATATATATATATATATATATATATATATATATATATATTATATATATATATATAAATAGGCCCTATATTATATATATATATATATATATTATATATATTATATTATATATATATAAAAAAGTGGTATATATATATATATATATATATATATATATATATATATATATATAGGGCAAATTTCTTGCTAGGTTGGTGGCTTCTTTTGAGAGCAAGGCCCTATATAAGATAATGATGGAAATTTAAAAATCCATATTTTAAACGATGTATTTATTCAACATAAATAAGTAACAAAAGTTACCCTTTGCTGAGATACTCTCTCTCAAATTCTTGATAAGTCTCTTGTGCTTAGCCGATGTTTTACCTCCTTTTTTGGGCGGGCTTTCGTTCTTGAGCTTTGAGTCTCGAAGATTTTGCTTCTTGACTGCTTAGTTTGTAAGTGAGTGAGTATCTCCGCCAAGGCGGGTTTTATATATTATTTCATTTCGACTTATGCTAAAATTTTGCTTACGCAAACCTCAGCATAAGTTCGAACATAAATTAATTTTTTTTTGCAAATAGTTATAATGGAGTACTACATTACTTCTCACTCTAAACACGGTGAGAAAGTATGTAATAATAGTTATTCAAGATATAAAGCTAATCATCATTCAAATGTATGCATATTTGTGTGCATTCGAAAAATGCGCGCAAACATACAAAACATTTCAATGAGGTAAAAAGAATAATAAATAAAATACATAAAGTAAAGTACTTTCAAATGCAAGATATCTAATTATGTCGAAGACATAAGTCACATACAAACGCTTTGGATGTATAAAAAATGAATAATGTTTTAAATAATATTTAAATAATATTAAGAATATACAACAACAAAAGAATAAAAGATTAAATTTCGACGTAAATTCTTCTTCTGTTGGCACTGAATGTCGATTGAATAGTTGAATAACAAGGAAAGGTCCAGTCTGTAAAGGAGCTTCTGATGTTTTCTTGATTCGATCAACACATGTGCCTGTTTTTATAGCTTTGTGACATATGTGGAGGCGAAAATGTCCTAAAATCTAGTCCTTTATTGTAGCGATAAATTTTTATAAATATTTAATAGACAACATTGATCGAATCGGTGAATCCAAGGAAAGGTCTAATATAAGGCGTTTCTAATGTTTTCTTGATTCGATCAACGCGTACGTAAACATTTTTCAAAGCTTCGGGTATGAAAGAAACATTGCGGGACATTTGTAGAGGCGAAATTGCCTGAAATCTAGTTTCTTTATTTTAGTGATAAATTTCTTGATAAGAAGGAAACGTATTAAAAATGGGAGATGGCACAGAACCATTTAGAATTCGAAAAGGAATCTGAGTTCGTAGTGGAATCCAAAAATGAGTTTCCGACCATAATCCAAAATTAATTGAGAATGAGAAGTCTGTATCGATAATGTTCGCTTGAGGTTCGCTTGAGTCATCTTTTTGGAGTGATCTGATTTGGAAGTTTAGTATTATTGTTTTTTCTTTTTCTTCATTTTGATTGTTTTCCTTTGCTTATCAGAAGGCGCTGATTGAAGTTCTGGGTGTTTTTCTCCGGGTTCACTAATTATATATGGCAAAACTTGCTAAGTTGGTGGCTTCTTTTGAGAGCAAGGCCCTATATAAGATAATGATGGAAATTTAAAAATCCATATTTTAAACGATGTATTTATTCAACATAAATAAGTAACAAAAGTTACCCTTTGCTGAGATACTCTCTCTCAAATTCTTGATAAGTCTCTTGTGCTTAGCCGATGTTTTACCTCCCTTTCTCGGCGACTTTCGTTCTTGAGTTTTGCGAGTCGAAGATTTGGCTTCTCGGTGACTTAGCCGGCTGTTTACCTCCCCAGTTGAGATTAGAATTTCTTGAGACTTATTTTCGGGCGATTGAGTTTCGGAGAGAAGTAGTAAGTCTGAATTAGTGAGTTTAGTGAGTGAGTGAGTATCTCAACAAGGCGGGTTTATATATTATTTCATTTCGACTTACACTAAAATTTTGCTTACGCAAACCTTTGCATAAGTTGGAACATTAGGTAAATTTTTTTGCAAATAGTTATAATGGAGGTACTATATATAATATTATATATATAATATATATATATTATATAATATATATATTATATATATATATATATTATATATATATAAGCAATCAGAAAATCAAATGACGGGGATTAGTAATTTTTCACCCAACATAAAAGTGAATGAGTTTTGGGTTAAAAATTGTTCCATTCTTGATTATGATATTCCTGATTATGAGCCAAAGCAGAAAGAATTGTGACAGGAAGGACCTTACAAATAATTTTGAGTGAAGGAATTGGACAAGATTGAAAACACAATTCTAAAAGAGAGTAAAAAGGACTATTACTATTATTATTGTTATTATTATTATCATTTATTATATTATTATTATTATTATTATTATTATATTTATTATATTTTATTATTATTATTATTTAAATTATTATTTTAATTATTATTATATTATTATTTATATTATTTTATTATTATATTATGATTATATTATTATTATATTATTTTATTATTTTATATTATTATTTATTATTTATTACTATTTTATTATTATATTTTATATTATTTATATATATTAATTATTATTATTATTATTTATTTATTATTATTATTATTATTATTAATTTATTTATTATTATTATTGATTATTATTATTATATTATTATTATTAATATATTATTATTATTATTATTATTATTATTATTATTATTATTATTATTATTATTATTATTATTATTATTATTATTATTATTATTATTATTATTACTATTATCAATTAATTATTTTAATATTATTTATATTATTATTATTCAATATTACATGTGTGAGTATAGTATTAAATTATTATTATTATTATTATTATTATTATTATTATTATATCTATTATTATTAATTATTGAGTTATTATTATTATTGAGAGAATGATATCATTATTATTATTATTATTATTATTATATTATTATTATTATATTATTATTATTATATATTATTATATTATTATTATTATTATTATTATTTATAATTATTATTGATTATTATTATTATTATTATATTATTATTATTATTAATAATGTATTATTATTTATTAATTATTTATTATTTATTATTAGTAGTAGTATAAGTAGTAGTAGTAGTTAGTTAAAGTGTAGTAGGATAGTTTCTTTCGCTGTTTAGAGTGTCAGTTTATTGATTCTATATTTAAAAATTTCTAATTTATCATCAGATATTAGCCGCATCAAGTGGAAGTATTGTAAGTATTATGATTATCGTGAGTGTTGTATTTACTCGAAGTTCTACTATATGGCGTG
>JABUQX010038793.1:15000-22500 GCA_015478945.1 Trachelipus rathkii
CAACTGAAAGGATCATCATTTGTTTCTAGTCGTTTTTCTTGGTGATAGTTTTCAATCATTTGCACTACATTCATATTACAATAAATATCTGCGCAACATTCGCATGGCATAGTGCGGATGCGGATGTGGGTGCGAATGCGGATGCAGATCTTTAATAATGTGCGGATGCGGATGCGGATGCAGATCTTTAATAATGTGCGGATGCGGATGCGGATGCAGATCTTTAATTGTGCGGATGCTCGCGGATGTGATGCGGATGTGGATGTTACCTGCATCACAAAATATCTTATATTATATATATATATATATTATATATATATATATATAATATACTATATTATATATTATAATTATATATTATATATATATAATATATATATATATATATATTATTATATATATATATATTTTATATATATATTTGTAGTACTGTATTTAGCTTGGGATTGCTAAGGTTTAGTTAAGCACTTTCAGATCAATTATTAGAAAATGTTCTTAAAGATTTGGAGGAATACTGTGATTGATTATGCAAAGGTGAATGTCATTACTAAGAAATGAAAGTGATCATCATTAAGTTATTGTCTTATTAATTTCAAATCTCTGTTTTGTATGATTGATTTACTTTATTTAAAAGTTCTTAACCATAAAAAAAAAGTTATTATTATGTGATTATATATAATAAATTGAATTGACACGCAGTTTTTATTATTATTTTATTACTATTATATATATGTATATATATATATATACTATATATATATATATTATATATAATATATTATATTATAGATTATATATATATATATATAATTATATATATATATATATATTATTAATAATATATTAAATATATATAAATAATTAATATAGTAATAATAATATCAACTCAAGATTTGTTTATCTATATGGACGTATTATATATATTTATATATATATATATATATTATATTATATATATATATATATATCTTCTACTTTTACCGCCTGACCACTATGTCTTCAGAGCTGCCAAACTGTTTCCAGATACCCAGCCTCCTCTGCCGGCCTCCTAAACTGATCACCTAGGGATGAAATTTCCCAGATTTTTCTGGGTTGACGGTTGGAGTGATGGTCTAGTAGGAAATATGATCCGGGACCTAGTTGCAATTTGTGCAGATATTCGAGCAGGTTTGATTAAAATTGAATCTATATTTATGGTGTGGCAAATTTGGGTGCTGGCCACATCCTAGTTTGGCTGCAGATGGCTGAATGGTTCTTGGCAAAGAGTTAAATTCAGATGCTATTTCTGGTGAATGCTCCTTCAGTATATTGTTTGGTTGTCGGTTTCTTAAATAGTTTTCGGTTAGGAGTGTGTGGATTTGTTTGGTGTATGAGATGTTTTATAGTGGTTGAATGTTATTCAGAATTTGTTTGTAGAATAATTAGAATAATGCTGGAGATGACGGAGGTTGTTTAATCCTATGATAAATGGGGTTAGAGAGGGTGGTGTGACATGGGTGCTGAGGTGCCATCATTTCTAAGTGTTTGTCTATGGGTATCATTTTGTTTCTTCATGCAGATGTTGTTGTCGTGTTGTATATGTGCATCCTGTTATAACTCCAAGTACATTGTTTTCGGTTATTTATGTTTTTTTTATATTTCTCTTGATCAGTAATGGGTGCCATGTTGGTGAAGCGTAATTTAGTGTTGAAAGGATGAATTGTTTATATGTCGTGGTGGAGACCTGTTTGTTATTTGCGATGTCAGTGACGGCTATGGTTCTTAGTGTGTTTATTTGCTTGTTTAATGATGTTGTTAGGTTATCTATGTGTGTTGTGAAACTCAAATGTGTGTCAAGGGTTATGCCAAAAATTTTAGGTGTTTTGATTAGTGGTATAGTGATATTGTTTATGTAAATTTGGGGGTTGGTAGTACCAAGTTTTCATCGTTGTGAAGAACTTAAATCATTAATGTTGGCAAAGAATTAACAAAGTTTCAGTAGATTAGGTCTATTAAACAATTTTCTTGTTTAGAAGGAAGTACATTAGATTTTCCAAAGCTTATTTTTAAATGATTAATTAATCTTAGCGTCAGTTTATATAGTTTAGGTTTTTCTGGCTGAAAGATTGCATTTCTGGGACTTGCCTTAATCTTTTATTATTAGTTTCAAATTTCGAGTAATACTTTTGTAGTTAGTCGAAAATATAGTGAATTAAAAGTGAATAGAAATGAATCGAAGTAATAAAGTGTAAGTTCCCGGTTCTTTTCGGATAAGTGAGCTTCTTGAATCAATATTTTATGAATATTATTTTGTTTTAGGAAGATTTTTAATTTTTTGTTATGTAGTCTATTTATGTTGGTTTGTAATATGTTTATGTTACAAATTTATTTGTATACTGTTTGATTATCGATTACTGTAGGTAGAGTGCAAACACGGGAGATCCAATTGTGTTGTGAAGGAGGAGAGTAGTGAAAGGTGAGACGTGTTTATCGAAAGAGTAAGAAAAGTAGTTACGACTTTCCGAACGTCCTCTTTATATTCAATTTTTGAAGAGGCGTGCTGGAAAGGGAGCTATTTTGAACCAAGTTACTAGATGGGGTAACACATACGTGATGTGAAACGTATTCTTAAACTAAACCATTTACTTAATGACGAGATATCACAAGATGTCCTTATGATTAAAATTTAGTAACATCAGGTAGCAGAGCGTGAATGTTTACGTCATTCTAACTAAAATGTCACCAAAATTTTATGGTTTGACTCCTATATTGCTCTACAAAAAGGGGAAGACACTCATCTTCTTTAACGTTTAGCATTCTAGATAGCGACAAAATATTTTCAATGAAAAATGGGGAAACCTTTTCTTGATGAGAATATATATTTTTGACTGACATTTAGTTGAATGAAATGTGTTGAGAGTCATTAACGGAAGCTCAGGAAGTTCAATGTAGCAATTCAGATTGAAAGCCCAAAAAGGAAGGAGAAATATAAGGTTTAATGAGACATTTCAAAATTATGCTGATGTTACCTTGTTACCATCAGAGGGTGAATTTAATTATAGGAAAATATCAGATAAGAAAAAATAAATCGTAAACAACAAAATATACGCCAAAAAGAAAAATCACTGAGCAATGCAAAAAAATTCTTACTTAAATTTTTTACAACACTGGGAGATACAGAAAAGAAATCTCATTCCTCACAGTTCAGCGTAAATAAAGCAATAAATAAAAGTTGAGAAATAGTGCTGCACGTGGCTTTCTTGGTTTCTGCACTACCGTAAATGCGAGTGTAGAAAGTTTATTTTCAACATTTGAAAATTACAAATTCTGATTTAGGACTTCTAAATTTTTTAAAGAGGATGCTTTTTCATATTTTAAAAATAAAAAGGAATAAAATTATAGTATCATAATTAATAAAAGTGTTTGGTTAAGAATGTTAAAGATTCTTTATTTAAGCTTAAAAAAGTAAACTCGATCACTTACAATAAAAAAATTATAATATCGTCACACTTCCTAATTACGATACCGTAATATTTTTTTGAATTTTACTTTGAAGAGTAATTTAATATTTATTGAATTTTACTATAAAAAAGTAACTGTATGATCAATTGAAATAAGTTAAAGTAAGAAGCAGCATCGGAGTCAGAATCCGAATTAGGTGAATATAAATAATTAGAATCAAAACCGGAATCATAATCACATGCTTCAAAACCATTGGTCGGAGTCAGAGTCGGAGTTGGAGTCGGAGTCGGAGTCGGAGTCGGAGTCAGAGTCGGAGTCGGAGTCGGAGTCGGAGTCGGAGTCAGAGTCAGAGTCGGAGTCGGAGTCAGAGTCAGAGTCAGAGTCAGAGTCAGAGTCAGAGTCGGAGTCAGAGTCGGAGTCGGAGTCGGAGTCGGAGTTGGAGTCGGAGTCGGAGTCGGAGTCGGAGTCGGAGTCGGAGTCGGAGTCGGAGTCGGAGACGGAGACACATGATCAACTGCAAATGGATCCGGAGCCGAAATATCTATCAGACTACACCGCAGACCTGGTTTTCATCCAATCTTCAATATACAAAATTTGGCGAGCACAAAAACGTCGACTGAGAGCGCTTTTATATTTCTTATGTGTTTGTTTTCATTGTCATTTGAAAGATAGAAAGTATCCTTGGCATTTTTATATACTCAAGATTTTTTTTCGCGTTCACAGGGGTGAAACGGTTAGGTACACCAAAAAAATTACAAAAATTTTAATGATGTAACTCGACTAATCCCACACCGCATGAAATTTTAATGCTGATCGATAAAAAATATCGCATTTTTTCATTTATCTATCAAGTTTTTAACTTTTTTATTCATTTTTTTTGTGTAACTATTTTTTGGAAACAGATTTCATTTGTCAGCAGGAATTTTAGAAAATAGAACCATCATTGTATAATTCAATTTTCGAGTCTTTCTGACGAAGATTTTGTATCCTCCTTCCAAAATTGCAGAGGTCATTTCTTTTGCTTTCAAATGTGAATAAAAAAGCAAACGGGTAAATAAACATGCTGAAAAGATAATGAAATATTGGTTTCAAATACCGCAGACTTACATAGCTTCTTCTTTAATATTATTATTATAGACGAAAATCGCATGAATATTAAATAAATTATTCCGAAATTTAAGTGTTTAGAGAATTCTGTCGCCTATTTCCCAATCAAGATTGACTCATTACCTTATCTTGGAAAAAGGTCCAAAAGATCAATTTTTGCCATATATAAAAGTGAGCCTGTGAATTATAAAGTAGAGCGCTTTTGAATATATATATATATATATATATATATATATATATATATATATATATATATATATATATATATATATATGGATATTTTTTAAACCATCTATAAGGCTCTTGCTTCTTCTTCTTCTTTCAATGTAATAATATGTATATATATAAATATATATTAACCATAATATATATAATATATATCTTCTTTTTAACAACTTAATATATATATATCTTATATATGTAATAATATATATATAATAACTCTTAAAAATATATGCTTATATATATATATCTTAATATATGTATAACTATATATGCTATATATATATATGTGTGTGTAATATATATGTAATATATAATATAATAGGCTATAATAACCAACCAATACAATATAATAATATATATATATATAACTAATATATATATATAACTTATAATATATATATATATATGGTTTTTAAACCATCTATAAGAGCCATTGTTTTTATTTAAACCAACTATAGAAAATTATTGTTTTTTGTTTTGTTTTGATTCTTGTTTGTTTTTTCTTTTCCAATTAAGAAAAGTAAGAAAAAAAAAGTACTCTACATTAAAGATTATATTTATATATATATATATATATATATATATATATATATATATATATACTTATATATATATATATATATATATATATATATTATATCTGTATATATATATGCTGCTATATATATACTAACTATATATATATATATATATATATGCCTATATATATATATGCACTTACATATATATACTTACTATGTATAGTAATAATAATATATATAATAATAACCAATAAAAACTTAATATATATATTTATAATAAAAAATATAAGTGTATATATATAATAAAATAATAAAATATGTATAACTTAATATATATATATAATGTGTAATAACAATAATAACATATATAACCTTCTATATAATATATATAATAATAATAATATATATATAATATATAATAACGCCTTATATATATATATATATATATATATATATATAGATATAGCAATGTGAAATAATTTAAAGAAATTAGCACAATAACATGTGTAATAATAATAACCAGATAAAAAATATATATGTAGCAATAATATTCTTATATAACCAATAATATATATATATATATAGCATAGCCAATAATATAGCACTGCTGCTGCTGTGGCCAACAGCTGTAACAACAGCCAGCAGCCAGCCAATAACCAGCAGCCAGCTAGCCAACATATATGCTCTTTCTTTCTTTGCTTTCTTTCTAAATAACCATATATATGTATATATAATAATAATACATGCATGTAATATATATAATATATATATCAATATATAAATATATAATATATTGTAGTTATATTGCTCTATCTATATATATATATATATATATATATATATATATATATATATATATATAATACATCTTAATATTTTTATAGTAAATAAATGGGAGGAAAACATTAGTGTATCAATTTTAAAAAAATTGATAACATCAAAATACGATAACAATAATCTAACAAATAATAACTTTTAATAATTTTTTCTTTGACTATGATAATTACTATTGTGATATTAAACTAAATAATTTTAGGGATTAGCTCCAAAGTTATATTTGAGAAGGAGGAATTCCTCAAACAGGTTATCATTCACAAACTTTTAAAGATATTACAAATTAGCCGTACACTCATTTATCATTTAAATTTTTTCATACTTAAAAATTGCTGATTTAAAGAGAATATTGTGCTAATATTTTGTCCAATATATATATATATATATATATATATATATATATATATATATGTATATATCTCTTATATATATATATATAACTAACATATATACTATATATAATAGTATGTAACTTATATGTAATACATATATATATATATATATTTTTGGAATAATTAATTATATATATATATATATATATATATATATATATATATATATATATATATATATATATATATATATATTCCTATATAATATATTTTCTTCATTAACCATAACAATATATGTATATATATATAATATATACATATACAGATAGATAATAACTTATAATAATTTATATAATATGTATCGATATATAATAAAACCAATATAAATGCTTATATTTGCTTAATATATATATATATATATATATATATATATAACAACAATAACAATATATATATATATAACATATATATTTATATATATGAAATTATATATATGTAATGTATTAATATAATATAATAATATATATATATATATATATATATATATATAATAACCATATATATATATAACTTAATATATATAATATATAGCATATATAATATATAATATATATATATATATATGAAATATACATATATATATATATATAGCAATATATATATGTATATATATATATATATATAAATATATGCTGCTCTTTCTTATATATAATAATAACTGCTACAACTAATATAGTATAACATATATGCATAATAACAATATATATATATATTAATAACAATATGTATATATAACTGTATATATATGTATAACATAATAACATAATAACATATATATATATATATAATATAATAATATATATATATATATATAACATATATATACATATATATATTATATAATATATATATATATATATATATATATATATATGTAACCTTAATAATATAATATATATATATAACAATAATAATATATAACTATATATATATATATATATATATATATATATACATATCCACCAGTATATAAAAGGTCA
>JABUQX010038793.1:27500-30000 GCA_015478945.1 Trachelipus rathkii
AACTGTCTAAAAACAAGCGCCATTCATTTGTGTCGTAAGACTCAATCTCTATCTCCTTTAACAAACCAGGTATGTCGTAGCAATATACTAAACTATCTTCTGTTCTAAAATATTTAAGAAGTTCTGAATGGGAATCTCATTTGAATGTATTACTGATCGTATCGCGGCAGTGTCGAAATTTGTGTAATCGATACAATATTTATTTTTCTTGGTGAAGCCCGAAGTCTTGACAAAGCAAAATTAGTTATTGGTCTCGTGGTTAGTAAACTTTCGCCACACATGATAATTGAAAAATGTAAAGCGTTAACAATAGCGACGAGAATCTTGTTTCTATCAAATTTATCACAAGTTATCACCAAAAGATTTTAAAATTTTATGGTCTTCATTCAAACTTATGCAAATTTGAGATTCTTATAAAAAAAATTTTAAATTTTTGATTATACACCTAAGTTACATTAACATTTAGGTAAATTACAGCATACTTATGATTAAAAAGCGTAATTTTATGAAATCATAAACTTACCATTGGAACTCCAAATAGTATTTTTGAAACCGAACTCTTCGTCCAATGTCGCAGTTTTTAATGCATATATATTGCACGCTTTATGTGGAGCACACGAATTATCTTGGTAACCCAGTTTAATTCAAAAATAAGCACGTAAGCTCTTATTTCAAAGTCGGTTATATTCGCTCGTTAATGTGAGAGTGTAAAATTTCCACATATATAGCAGAAGGAATCAGGGTTATTTTAGTATTTGAATTTTCTATTGCTTTATGACATATTGCTTGATTGTTCTGCCAGTTTGTTAAGGTATATAAAGCCTTTAATTCACAAAAAAAAAAATTTAAATCTTGGGTATAAACAAAAATAATTGGCCAAAATAGGTACTTATTATGAAATAGGTACTTACAATATATGAAATTAAATTAGAAACACGAATGAGTAGATACAATATAAATTAAGTCTAACTAAATCAAAGCTATTAAATCACGATGACAAAATTACTCACTAAATCATATGCTAATTCAAAATTGTTATTGCACAAACTTAATTAACTAATTCAACTGACTGACTGATTGACTGCCTGACTGACTGACTGACTGACTGACTGACTGACTGACTGACTGACTGACTGACTGACTGACTGACTGACTGGTTGATTGATATTTGACTGATTAACTCCTGAAACGAGTCGTTTTTATATGTTTTAGTTGTCCTTCTAGAATATTCTACAGAAAACAGGAACGTTCGAAAAATTCTAGAATAGTATGAGATTTATAGCTTACTTTTACTAATATTAAAATTAAATTACTAATATTAAAATATTTTAGGGTGTTACATATTTTTTTTACAGTTATCACCACCGCTCACGGGCAAAGCCCTATTCGAGGAGGGGGTGTTAAAATCAACAAAACATCAACTAACGCAAATTACGCAGATGAGCACAGACTCGGGCTTTAAAGTGAGGGAGATTAAATTGAGTAGGAAACACAGAAGATGGAGAATTCCACAGAACAGAGGTGGCAGGAGGAAGAAGGAGGCACCGCAGCCGAACTAGTCTGGAGTTGCTAATATCAACACAAAACTCATGTGCCTACACAGCACCCCTTGTGCTCTACGAGGGCGTCTTAAAGGTGGTGGCACGCGAGTGGAAAGAGATTCCCTCGAGCACTTGCAGCTACGGTACCTATAGAAAGAGATAAAACTAACATCGCGCCGCAAAGATAGAGGGTCAAGTGAAACTGAAAGAACGGGCCAGTTTATAAGTCTTTTTGCCTTTGACTCGACCCTATCCAAAAAGCCGGGTGAAACCTGAGCCCCAGATATGAGCAGTACTCCATACAAGGGGGGGGAAGAGGCCCTTGTATAACTGGAGGAACTGTGAGAAGAGGAAAAAAGAATCTCGCAGTCTAAACAAGAACTCCAGTTTCTTTGAGGCCGCCTTAGCAACGATTGTTATGTGAGGTTTCTGGACAATTTTTTGTTTATGTTAGGCCAAGGATGTTTATATTGTCAACAGGAGAAGCAGGACCAAGTCGAAGAGATAGGAAAGTTAGAAGGTGTCTTAGAGGAGATTTGAAGAAGTTGAGTTTTAAAAGAATTGAATTCACAAGGTTCCAGACGACCCCACCCGGAATTCTATCCAGATCAGCGAGAATAGAATCGGAAGATTAAGACAGAGAGGCAATTCTAGAAGTAAAAGGGAGCAGAATTGAAATGAGTTGAAGAATGAAGGGTTGAGTCATCGGCATACGAGTGAATAGAGTTAGATGTGCAGGTGAGAAGATCATTAATGAAAAGTAGAATAAAGTAGGAGATAAGACAGAACCCTGAGGAACACCACTATTGACAGGAAAGGAAGAAGAGAAAGTTTCCCATCAGCAACAGCTGATATTGAGCGATTTGAGAAGAAAACTAGACATAAGTAAGCAAAGAGAAGGAGGAGAAGCAAGAGGAGGAGGAGGAGCAGTGGGCGGTATACCAGTCAAATGCTTAGGA
>JABUQX010038793.1:35000-42500 GCA_015478945.1 Trachelipus rathkii
AATGAAGACATTGAAGAAGGCGATCGGTTAGGTAAAATCCAACCTCTTATCAACATATTATTAAGAAAATATCAATCAATCTATTGCCCAGGAATGGATGTTGTGATTGATGAAACCCTCATTCCATGGAGGGGAAGATTAAAATTTCGTCAGGACATACCCAACATTGCTCATAAGTACGGAATAAAGTTTAAACAGCTTTGTTCAATGGATAGCTATACTCACAATCTTGTAATATATTTTGGGATGTCTACGACAGGCATACGAGAGGTTTGAATTGCCAAAAATGTTTGTCAAAAGCTATTGTCTTCCCTCTTTGACGAAGGAAGAACCTTATACGTAGATAATATTTACACTAGTTATGACGTTGTAGTAGAGTTTTTAAACAGGAAAACGCATGTGGTAGGGACACTCAGGAAATGTAAGAAGAAAATGCCTGTAGATGTTATGATCAACAACCTAAAGAAATGAGAATTAATAGTCAGAGAAGATTAGAATGGTATTATAGTATTGAAAAAGAAAGATGTCCGGGATGTGAGACTGCTGTCCACAAAACATAAACCTATATTTGTTAATGTCACCAAATACCGAGAAAAGAAATGGACGAAAGGGGAATTAGAAAATGAAAAACCTGAAGAACCTGCAGAACCGGTTGTAGGAACAGCAAATGTCATAGAAGAGGGAAAGTCTAGGTTTGAGCAAAATATCTTTAAAAAACCTGAAACTATTCTTGCTTACAATAAAGGCAAATCAAGCATTGACCGTTCTGATCAAATGTCATCCTATGCAACCACCCTCAGAAAAGTGGTAAAATGGTATAGGAAATTGGGAGTTGAATTGCTTCTAGGACTATCTGTGGTCAATGCCCATATTCTATATCAAATGCCAATAAAAAAATACAAATAAGAAAATTCAGGAAAGAATTAACCCTTTAACTTCTCAATTCTGAGAAATGGGTGGGTTTCTAGAAACCAACTGCACCAAAGCACCTCCCAAAGCTACAAGAACATTCTGAAACAAAAAAGAAATATTCAAAACAAGCAAAATAGGCTATAAAAAAACTAAAAAGAAGGAGGAAGGGCAGCATCTAGAAAAAAAGGACCAGAAGTCCAAATATTACTGCACTGGTTGTCAAGGAAATCCTGTCATGCGCATTCCTTGTTTTTCTACTTTTCATGAATAAATAAGATTAGTTTTAGTAGACTATTTTTGAATAAAATTTGTTCTAATTTTGATTTTGAAGAAATATTAATATTTTTATAGAATAAATAAAACTGGTATCGTGAAAGTATATATTTAGTTATTGATGGTTCCATTGTTATTTATATAATAAAATTTTAAAATAAGTAATCGTATTGTCCTAATGATAATAATAACAATAATAAAAATAATAATAATAGTAACTTTTTTTCAAATTCCAATAATAATTCTATTTTTCTAATTTTAATAATAATTCTTGTTTCAGGATACAAGAAGAAAGATGTGATGTCCATTTTAAAACTGATCTCCTGCCTCATTGTTGTGTATTTGATGAAGGATCTCCTCTAATTTTGTTTTTTTATGTTCATATCACAACATTTATACAGTTTTTATCTCAATTTCAGTAAAAAATGATCATTGATTTACACGGTTTCATTCAAATTTTATCCCTCATATTTACATAATTTAAAAAAAAATATTAAATCTTCTGAGGCGCCACGGACCTTAACCCAAAATTTTCACAGTACACCAACGATGTTAAATAACAGATTACAGTATATAGATCATTTCCAAATACTGATGTTATGACCTGGAAGTGAAAAAAACGACGTCACCAATTATTTGTGACACGGCTCAATTCGAGAAATCACTGTCACCAACATGGTGACATGGCAGTCAACGTGATAAAAAAATGAATGGATATTTTTATTTTAGGGAATAACATACATATACAAGATATAGATTGAATTAGCAAACTGGTCAGTTTGATCAAAAATCAATAATGGACTACATCATAAGTTCTGACAAAATAATAATGAATAATGTAAAGGTAATTCCTAATATGAGCTTGGATGCTGACCACAGGTTACTAGTATTAGATCTGAAAGACAAATAAATAAGACCACCTTATAGCAAAAGAAAAAAGTAATTAAAACTTAAGAAAAGATTGACCATCAGACTAGACTATCGAAGAAAATGGAGAGTGGAACAGAAGGGAGAGAGACTGTGAACTTGGGAGAGTTAGATGGAGATAATTTAAGAGGAAGAGGAGTAAATGCTGGGAAGGAATGGATTAGAGGAAATAGGAAGAGTCATACATGATGTTTGACAAATAATGTGTGAGTTGACGCCAAAAAAAAACCCAAAAGTTGAGAAGTTGATTAAGAAAAAGAAATGTTGAAAGTAGAAATGAATATGTAAAAGCAAGAAATGAAACAAATTAAGCAATGGAGAGAGCGAAGGGAGAAATATGGGAAGAGGCAGAAGGTAAACTGATCGAGGATCAGAGGGACTGAATGAGTTTACTGTTTGAACTGGCAAATTCATATCGAAAAGGCAAGGCAAAACAGTACAACATCAAGAACAAAGAAGGAAATGTGAATACAGAGAAGGAAATAAATGCAAGGTAGGGTAAATATTTTGAAGAACTCCTTAACGTTGGAGATGGGGAGAGAGAAAATCAGGAAAGGGAGGAACAGGAAAACGACTTCGAGGAAATTAAAAAAGGAAAGTTAGATAAGATATTATTTTGTCCCATATTTTTTCTCTCTTTTGTTCAGTAAAATAAAAGTAAACACAAATGAACAAAAATATATTTATACAATTATTAATTTAGAGATTCATAACTAAACTAAATTAACAATTTATAATAAAATTTAAGCTAATATATATATATATATATATATATATATATATATATATATATATATATATATATATATATATATATATATATATATATATATATATATATATATATATATATATATATATATATATACTATATATAATAGCTATTCTTTATATAGAAAAAGATATATGTATATATAATATATATATATAAATAATAATATATATGCTATTAAGCTTATATATATATATATATAACAACAACCTTATATATGGCATAATATATATATATATATATATGCTCTTTCAATATGTAACAATAACCTTATATATATATATATATATATTTATAATAATAATAATAATATATATATATATATAACTATTTCCTAACCTAATTTTAACTAAATGTTATATATATTTTTAGAAACCAATAATATTGACAAATATATAATAATAATAATAATATATACGGTATATATATATATATATATATATATATATATATATATATATATATATATATATATATATATATATATATATATATATATATATATATATATATATATATATATATATATATATATATATCTATATATATATATATAAATATATATATATATATAATAACTAACTTTATTATTAATATTAAGAGCCTCAATCAGGCTTAATATAGCAATATATATATATATATATATATATATATATATAATAGCTATGTGCACATATGTATATGTATATGTATATGTATATGTATATGTATATGTATATGTATATGTATATGTATATGTATATGTATATATATTCCTCTGTTGTAGCTGTCTTATAGGTTGTCTGTCTGAGGAAATTCGGTAAATCTTTCATTCTTCTTCATCTCTATCTTACAAAGTTCTCGTTGAAGATCCAATATTTCGTTCTCTTTCTCTTCCTTTCACCAGCATCTTAATCTTGCTACGATCTTTGTGTAGCTCATTTTTGTCCAGTAGATGTTACAATAAGTTCTCAATGATGGCGCTTCAGAGAATTTATCAAGTCCACTGCCAGCGGTTCTTGTCTCTACCAACTGTTCTTCAGCGCACCTTTTACGGTCTCGGCAAACGTTTGAACTTTCTCCGCCCCATATTTAAGGGTTTCTGCCGTTCTCAAGCTTGCTTTTCCGGAGATTCTCCGAACCTCCAGTAACTCTCTAGCCAAGATTATCAAACCTCTATTAACAGCCATACCTGAGTCCACCTCTGACTTCTCTAGTTCCACCAATCTCTTCAGACACAATTTTTCTCCTCTGTTTAATTCACTTTCCTCTCAATTCACCTCTGAAACAGTAGTCATCAAATGTGCACTTTCATGAGGCTTTCCTTTTTCTTTTGTTCCTTTTTTTCTTTTTCGTGTCTTCATCATACGTCAGCTTTCGCTTTCAAAAGTGTTACTATCAATTTCTCCGGAGGTATTATTTCGGAATTTTAAAGAATACAGAACATTCTGCTTGTTTTTCTGTACCTCTTTTTTTCTGGTTCCTTGTCCAAAATTTTGTTTTCACTTTTTCCTTTCTAAACCCTTTTCCTACAATAATACTCTATATTCTTACCTCTTTCCTTTCTTTCCACCTACTGTCCTACATTTGGGTTCATCATTTCCATTCTTATTGACGGCGCCAAACCTTTTACCATAGCAGACATTAGATCTATATTTTTCTTCTACGTGTCATCAGCTAGGACATCCTGGGCTGTTAACAAACTCATAACTCTTTTGCTCCCTTGGTTTCCGTCTCCTCTAGGGTCATCAGAGTTTACCATTTTGATCAAGTTAGATATGAAACGTTAAAAAAATAATTAACACAAACTGAAAAATGCCAGTTTAGAAAATATTGATGAAAACTGCAAAAAAAAAAATTTCAAAAAAATAAAACAAAACATATGTAGTATTCGTAGAATTGTAGCAAAATAATTAAATAATATTTTCTAATGAACAAGTTACTCAATATTTTTCAATTCATACTACCTCAAACTTGATGAATTTTTACTTTAACAATATAATATAACTATGCACTTTATTTACTTACAATTGTGTGATAAAACCTCTCATTTTAACATGTATATTCCTTATTGTCTTCGAATCAATATTCCACTTACTGTAGTTTTCTTTATCCCAAAGTGACATCTGAAGAATTGAGAAGCCACCATAAAATGTTGCCGTGTGTTAGCTCAACCAGTGCTGATTTTCAGAAGTTCTTCTGTAGTGGATTGACTACCAAAATAAAAATATGGAGGCAAAGTATAATTTATATAATAAATATGATCGTTATAATTAACAACTTAGAAGTGATCAATATATTGCAATATTGTACCCCGACTAACCTACGCTAATCCTACTAAATATAACCCAATTTATTGCTAATGATTACGTAAATCGTAACATTGTTGTCTCCTTAATTTGTGGGAAATAGGTATCACTCTTTCGCCTGTTTTCGCTAACTGTGATGCCAATCGATGCTCTTCGGGATGAATTTCCGGTAGGCGAATCCGGATAAAATGATTTTTCTCAACCCCTACGTCAAATTGCTCCGGCAACTCTGATGATTCGCGACCATTAAAGTTATCTGATTGTCCACACTGCCAATAATTTCTCTTCGGTTTTTCGATGCGATGACGTGTATCTCACCGACAACCGTATATCCTTAGAATTTCTCAGAACCAGTGGTTATTGTACTGATCTATTTAGTATCGATGTTCTTGAGTCTCAACATCAACGATTTCAGGTTCTAGTAACAATGGTGTCATGTTGATGTACCAATGTTCCTAGGTTTCAATACCAATCCCTGTTCTAGAGAGATTTTAAGCCTTTTGATTCTTTAAAACTTGTGATTATATAAACTTTTTTTGAAGTCTAGACTACTAGTTGCCAGTCAATAGTAATCATCCTTGTAACTTCTTGGCTGCTGATTATCAAAGCAGATTTCTTTTGTAAACTTTAAATTCTAGCTTAATGGCAACAGCAAGCCACTTTAATAACTTTTAATTACTGACTAGGAGACAGCAGCCAACTATCACGTTAAAAGCTTTCCACTTCACATCACACGATAACCTTTTGACAACAAAACGCTCTTCAATGATTATTATTCCCGGTTTCAATATTTATTTTAGTTTTCTAGTTTCGAACGTATTTGAGTCTCTCGAAATATATATATATATATATATGATATATATATATATATATATATATATATATATATTATATATATATATATATATATATATATATATATATATATATATATATATATATATATATATATATATATATATATATATATATATATATCGAGAATGTTCGTTTGTTTGCATTCAGTTAATTGCAACCCTTAACGGAACTTTCCATATAATACTCTTCTCCAAGTGATCCTATCATGCGTTCATCTATTTCCTCCATTCATACTAATGCCCTTTGATATTAACAACTCTTTTACTTCATCAATCCATCTACATTTGACTATGCCCCTTCTCCTCTTGCCTACCATTTCGGACATAAAACCTTCTTAGCAAATCTATTATCATTCATCCTACGCACGTTTCCATACCACCTTAGTACTGCTTGATTTGCGCTTTCCATCAGACAGTTCTCCTATCGGCACATATCACTTAACCATAGATTTATAATTCTATCTATTCTCATTACTCACAAATATCTCGAAAACCTTTAATAATCAAAACCTTAACACTTTTTATTCATTTTAGAGTTTAATGTCAATGTCTCACATCCATTCAGAATATTTGGAACAAATATTCACTGAGGCATTTTCATTTTTGCCTTCCTGGAGGAATTTCTCTTTTTTCATAATTCTCTAAGACTACTTAATACTTTTACATCCTCAGCAACCCTATGTTTAATCTTTTATTTCATGCTTCCGAAAGCCCCAATTTCCATTCCTAAATAACTAAAGACTATAGCATTTGTTAGGCTTCCCCATTAACATTTGTGATATCCAACCCAGATTGAGAATTATCTCTTTTTGGTTTTGTACTAATTTTCATCACTTTGCTTTTAGTAGGAATAAATTTTAATCTTTTTCCATATCACCCTCGTTCAAACTCAAACAGCAAATTATGCAGTTTTTTTTGTATCAGTAACCAACACAGATTCGTCAGCATAAAGGTAAACGCTTATTTCCCAATTATCTCCTTGGTGATTCATGTCAGTTCTTTTTCCGATTATATCTATATACCTAACTACACTATCTAAAGATACTAAACAACCATGAAGACATAGCAAAACCTTGTCTTAGACCGGCTACTACTTTAAACCACTCCCAATCCCTTCTGTTAATCATAAAACATGATCTACTGTTAATGTTCCTCTATATCTGTAAACTACACCTTTCAATTGCCCTTCTCTGTGCTGATTATACTTTCTTTTAACTTCCTTTTGCACCCTTTTATGTTCGTCCCATGTTTCCTGGCAATTAGAAATCAAATATATTGCAAAAACTTTATTTCATTTTAATTAGTAATTCCCCCCAATTCTTTACTCCATCATTCACTATCATTTCTTTAATTTTCCTACCAATTTTTTTTAGGCAACAAATTTGCCTTGTAATCAACACTATTGTTTCCTTAAAATAATTCCACTCTTCCTTGACTCCTTCTATCTCTTTTTCTTTTATAAATCCCCATT
>JABUQX010038794.1:0-10000 GCA_015478945.1 Trachelipus rathkii
GTGTAAGAATAAATACAGTCGAAAGTGATTGGTTAATATTAATAGCGGAGTGAGACAGGAAATGTGTTATGTCTCCTTGGTGATCCAAGTCTGTATATGGAATGAGGTTAGAATGAATTAGAGGTAGGATAACAAGGGAGAAGTAGTGTTAGAGATGATGGGGAATGGAAGAAGAGTGGAGGGTTCCCTACACCTAATTATAGTATGAAGAATGGGTTTGGGTTGGTGTGGCGCAGAATCTGAAGAGAGTTTTTGACGAGGACTGGTAGAAGAAGATTTGGTAGGGTGTGATAAAAAGAGGGGTTTGAAGTAAACTTAAATAAAGAGTAAGGTTATGCGTTGAGTGAGGACAGTCCAGATAGAGAGTAAGGTTTGGTTGTGAGTGAGGACATTTACCCAGTGTGAGAGTTATGTTAGCATGTGAGCAGGTGGAGTGTCTGATTTGAAATATTTAGGATATGACGTTGAGCAGTGAACGAGAGCGGAGATGGCCGAGTGTAGTAGGAGTTGTGGAATGGCACTAAGGTGGCTAGTGCTAATAAAAATCGTTTGAGTATGTAAAGGGACTAAGCCCTTAAGTGAGCTAGGGATCCTACATGAGGTTGCTTTACCGTGTTAATGTATAGTAGTGGGACTATGGTCTAGAATGGAAAAGGAGGTATAGATCTAAAGTAAACATGTGCTCTAAGATGGACATCTAGTGGCATCTTAGGTTTGAAAAGAAATGAATAAATTGAGGAATGACGTATTAGAGAGTTGTGTGGTGGAGAATGAGGTAAATGAGAGAATAAGAATGAGAAGGTACGTTGAGATGGGTTTGTCAATTGAAAGGATATGTGATAGTCGGCGTCGGTTAAACGGATGCATTAGTGGTTAGTGTGTTGGAATGACACGGCATGGGAACCGAAGAAAAGTGGATTGAGTCCAGAAAGGATGCCTGGAGCAGAAGAAGGTGAGTTTGGTGGTCAATGAGGCGAGAAGAAGGTGCATGAGCAAAGAGTAAATGGTGGGTTTTGTGAGGATGTATGTTGTAGCCTAACTCTGGGCCAGGAATCGAACCCTACAATTGACGGATGTCCTACTATTGAGGTCCATCGCCTGTCCCGTGAGCCTTAGGGTGAAATTTTTTCTGACTGCGAACGATTTCTCAAACTAATTTGTCTAAAGGGGGCGTAAAAGCTGGGCTTTCTTTTTCTACTTCATATTCTTCTACTATTTTTTGTTTTCGTACATGTTACTACCACCTTAACCTTTAAATGTTTCCAGTCGTTGGAGAAGAGAAATGGGTGGTGGTGATGATGATGAATGATGATGATGATGATGATGATGATGATTGATGATGATGATGAATATATATATATATATATATAAATATATATATATATTATATATATATATATATATATATATATATAATATATATATATATATATTATATGAATTTTCCATAAAGTACTTGTATTTGATTCACCATGTAACTTGTACTTGAGCAAATCCTAAGTAATACTTGTACTTGAACCCTTCTAGAGTACTTGTACTTTTAACTTGAAAAATTACTTGAACCCAACCTGTTATCAAGTGTTTTAAGGTTCAGAGTATCGCATGAAATTTACTCCGTGACGCAACTCTTAATTCAACACGCCTCAGTGTAAAGTTATTTTTCAATTTCATCAGATCATGGATATTAGGAGGATTCCTTGGTACGTACGTTTTACCTTAAATATTATAATAAAATTTTGTGTATTTACTTCTTAAAGGTAGGAATTTTGTAACACATGAATGATCTTGTCCAATATGAGGTAGGCTTCATTTTAAAAAACTATTTTTCATTACAGCACACAGAAATTAGTGGTTTTCAACATAGTTTGTTATACTTTTTAATTTTAATTTTTAACTTTTTGAATGTTAGTAAAATTATTAGCCTATGACCATATGGGTGTGGCAGAGATTTACAGTAGTAGAACCATATATATATATTATATATATATATATATATATAATATATATATATATATTATATATATAATATATATACTATTATATATAATATATATATTATATATATATATAAATATATATAATTATATATATATATATATTTGTTTGCAGTAAATTTGAAAAAGGAAGAACTCAGATAAAATTATAAATGGTAGCGGTGAAAACGAAGATACCAATAAGTCAACTAAGACTATACAAGAGGCAATCCCTCCTACTTCGCATATTTCGCATGATAAGAACACACACCCAGGCACAGCACCTCGACGTGTCAAGATATGGGTCCAAATTTCGGAGCTAGCGTTTTTCAGTAGATGAATCACGAAAATGACATTGGTAGCAGTACGTAGGTACAATTCATTGTCGGGTATTGGATTGGTTCGACTGAGAAAAAAGATACAGTTACTGAAAGGTGTTGGATTCCACTAAGACCTAAAATTTTTATGGAAATAATGCTAACCTTTTACAACTTAAAGTAGGAATTTGATCCAATTTATGTAATGGTAGGAGACTATTCTACCTGACTGACATATTCCAGGCTCTTAAAGGAGCATTTTCGAGAGTTTTGTATTCTATTTTCCACCAAATTAAAGTTCGTTCAGAAGGAGTCCTAGGTTCTTTAATAATAAAAACCTTTCACTAAATATAAAGATGTTCTTGCGGTTTGTAAAGGGACATACAAACACAGTGGCATAAAACTGCTGTTGAAGGCTGCAAGATTAATCTTACAGGAAGTGCCGGTAGACATCTAAATTAACCAGCATTCTAAGAAAATCATAGATGAAAATAAAAAAATATTATCCTCAATACTTTCATCAGTGACATTTAGTCATTGAAAAACCATTTTGAAAAGGGGAAGAAAAATGCCACATACCAATCAGTTCAGATTCAGAATGAGATCATTTCTCTATGTGGTACTACTATAAAGGAAAGCATCGTTAATAAGGTAAAGGAAGCGTGCGCGTATAGCTTACTAGCAGATGAAACCGCTGATATTTCTTGAAAGGAACAATTATCCATAGGGTTGCGCTATTTCGACAAAGAGTCCGATGAAGTCAAAGAGGAATTTATTGGCTTTGCAGAACTGAAAGCATTGACGCAAAAACCATTGCGAAAGCCATTGACCGTTTTGTCACGACCGAAGAACTGAATCCCGAGAAATGCGGTGGGCTTGGGTTCGATGGCTGTTCTACGATGTCTGGGCAAAGAAAGAGTTAACCCAATGCAAATATTGCGGAAAAAAGTAGAAAAAAGCATGTGTTTCTCATTGCTTTTTCAGCACAAACAAAATCTAGTGTAAATGATTTGAACACAATACCAGAAATCCGCAATACTGTGGGAACTATAAAGGACATTATTACGTTTTTTCGCGAGTCGGTCTTGAGAAGAAAATTAATGCCAAACAACCCAAGCCTATGCCAGACCAGATGGTCTGAACAACACAAGTGCATCAGAGTGTTTAAGGAGCACTTTGTACGAATGATGCAAGCATTAGAGATCCTTTCCATTGAAGGAAATACAGCCACAAGAAAAAGCGCTTTTCAATTGCATTCAGCGGCATGTAATGTCGTCATCTGCATCATGGCTATTGAATACTGATCGCGAAGTACTCTGCGATGTTAGAGTCAGTTGTAAATGCTCTCCAATCCAAGACCTTGGAAATCGTCAAAACCTCGCAGCACATTCAACATATTGTGGAAATGGTTAGGAGCCATCGGAAAAATGAAGAAAAAATCACCGATAAAGTGTTAAAAGAAGCTAATCAAATCGCTGAGCAACTGGGACTTAATCTGAATTTACCACGGATATTTGGTAGGCAGCAGCACCGCAGCAGCACCGCAGCAACCATCCAGCAGCAAATCCCACGGAGTTCTCGAGAAGATCCTTAGTAATTCCGAATCTGGATTCTATAAGCTCTTCTTTGGAATTACGGTTTCCTACTGAAACTACACCTGCTAATGCATTGACATATCTACATCCTTTACACATGCTACTCATAACAATCGATGATTTAAAGGAAAAGACAACTTCATTTTATAGTATTTACCACTTAGAAGCCATAGAAGAAGAGCTAGAACTTTGGTACAAACTTTGGAAGAACAAGAAACTGAGTAGTAAAGAACTAAAAATCTTGTTAACTCCCAAGTCTTAAAGGAGACTGTGAACCTTTCTTTCCGTCAACGAAAAAGGCTTGATGATACGACTCGCCCAGCCATGCACCACCAGTACAGTAGAACACTCTTTCAGTACTCTGCGAGTGCGAAGGATCAAGACTTGGCTGCTAAGTACTATGGAAGATGACAGGTTAAACGGACTCGGCTATGATGAGGTACTACAGAAAATTTGTCTGACAATTATGATTATTTTATTCAAACAGTAGTTGATAAATTTGCGTTGAACCCAAGGAAATTACTTTTTTAATAATATCAATTTTGCAACTGCTCTATATGTAAATTTTCCATCATTGCATATTGTATTTGATATTCTATTGTTTTAATAAAAAAATTTTTTTTTAAATATTAATCATTTAATTATCCACACAAATATTTCTAGTTTTATGTCTTCTCTTCTTCTTATATATATATATTATTATTATTACATATATTATTATTACATATATATATTATTATTATATATTACATATATATTATTATATTAGTTATATATTATATATATATATATTATTATTATTATACATATTATTATATATTATTATATATATAGAGTTATATATATATATATTACATTATATATATGATATTACATATATTATTTATACATATACATTATTGTATACATATGCTATATATATATATTATTATTACATATATATATTATTACATATATATATATATATATATATATGATTATATATATATATATATTGGTTATTATTATATTATTATAAAGAAGAAGAAGAATTATTATATACATATATACATATATAAATATATATATATAGAGAGAGTATATATATATATATGTTATATAGCAGAAGAAGAGCAGCAGTGAAAGATATATATATATATATATATATATATATATATATATATATATATATATATATATATATGGTTATATATATATATCGTGATGTGATCGAGAAAAATAGATCGACTTCCCTGACCTGACTCCAGAGTCGATTTTAAAAACAACTGACTCCCGACTTCGACTCCCAGAGTCGATTTTGGAAACAACCGACTCCCGACTCGACTCTTGTGTAATTTAGTTGAATAAATTGGAATCTTCTGTTTTCACCACAATTAGCCTCAATTTTTTAATTCAGCCTTCACTTCGAATCGTAATGCTCAATATATAACTATATATATACATATATATATATATAAGTTGTTACAGCAGCAAAGAGTTATTGCTATATATATATATATATATATAAATATGTATGTAAATAAATATTTAGAAAGTTATATATTTATTATATAGATGTCAGATATATCAATATATGTACTTATGTTTCTACTACTGCAAATCTCCGCCACATATGGGTTGGTGTAAGTTTATATATTATTCAAAAATTAAAAATTAAAATAAAAGTATAACAGTATAATAGATCGACTCCCTGACTCCGACTCCCAGAGTCGATTTTAAAACAACCGACTCTGACTCCCCAGAGTCGATTTTAGAAACAACCGACTCCCTGACTCCTGACTCCCGACTCCCGACCCCGGGACTCCCGACCTTCCGACTTCGACTCTAACAATCTTTTTCTTCATGCCCACTTCGTTGACAAAAATTACAATATTATAATTTAAAATATAATACCAATACTAATAATAATAATAATACACACACATTAATAATAAGAATAATAATAATAATAATAATAATAATAATAATAATAATAATAATAATAATAATAATGACTATTATTATTATTATTATTATTATTATTATTATTATTATTATTATTATTATTATTATTATTATTATTATTATTATTAAATATTATTATTATTATTATTATTATTATTATTATTATTATTATTATTAAATAATAATAATACACACACACACAATACACACTATCATAACTTTTTAGTATTATTTTAATTATTATTATTATTTTTTTTATAATTATTATTATTATTATTATTATTGTTATTATTATTATTATTATTAATACACAATAATAATAATAATAATAATAATAATAATAATAATAATAATAATAATAATAATAATAATAATAATAATAATAATAATAATAATAATAATATAATAATTATAATAATTCTAATATTAAGAATAATAATAATTACAGTTCTAATGATAATAATACACACACTAATAATAATAATAATATAATAATAATAATAAAAATAGTGATATTTGGTTTAAAAACTACAACTCATATCTCAAAAACTACAATAGATACAGGGAAAAGGAATATATTGTTGGAATCCTGGTAACATTTTAAGGCTGAATATATATATATATGTAAAGAAAGAAAAAAAATATATATATAAATATATATATATATATATATATATATATATATATATATATATATATATATATATATATATATATATATATATATGTTAGGTATATTAAAAACTAAGCAATTGCTAGCAAGAGAAAAGGAATACATTGGAATCCCGGTGAAATTTACATAGGAAAATAAAAAAAAAAAAAAAAAATTAGTTAATAATTATAATATGATTAAAGAGCCTATTTAGAGTTAGTATTTGAGACCTTTTATTGGTTACTCGTTAAAAATAAATACTTTCTATTAAATTTTGCTTTTTTTTTTTAACTAAAGAATAC
The DNA here is from genome assembly GCA_015478945.1 of Trachelipus rathkii. Lineage (NCBI taxonomy): Eukaryota > Metazoa > Arthropoda > Malacostraca > Isopoda > Trachelipodidae > Trachelipus > Trachelipus rathkii. Next base: position 6,784 of record JABUQX010038794.1, read on the forward strand.
CCCAAGGGTATACTGATGGTAGGAGTCGAGGTGTCTCTGGCCTGGGAACTACAGTAGGACTAATTACTGCCTCCGAGGGTCTCCTGAACCTGCCTTTGGTATTTAGTGTTGTGGGGGTTCCTGTCCCTTCCCCATTGGGTATGTGGAAAACGTCCCCCTGTGTTCCCGTCGGCTCGAGCCCCCTACACTGCCGTGTGTAATATCTTTACAAATAATATATATATATATATATATATATATATATATATAGTTATATATGAAGTATATATATATATATATATATATATATATATATATATATATATATACATATATATATATATATATACTATGTCCCATCTGCTCCTAAAAAAAATAGCCAATATTTATTTTATTTATTTATTTTTTTTTTACATTTTCCTATGTAAAATTTTACAAGGATTCCAAAAATGTATTCCTTTTCGCTGTAGCTATTGTAGTTTTTGAGATATGATTTTTTTTTAATTTGTAATTTTTTTAAATTTTCTTATCTAAAATTTTTACAGGGATTCCAAACAATGTATTCTTTTCCTGTATCTATTGTAGATTTGTGAGATATGCGCTTTAGTTTCAATCAAAGGTAATAAAAGTTTTAAACCAATTATAATAATAATAATAATAATAATAATAATAATAATAATAATAATAATAATAATAATAATATTAATATTAATATTAATATTATTATTATTATTATTATTATTATTATTATTATTATTATTATAATAATAATAATAATAATAATAATAATAATAATAATAATAATAATGATAATTATAATTATAATTATAATTATAATTATAATTATAACAATAAATAATAATAAAAACAATAATGATAAAAACATTTCTAATAATAATAATAATGATAATAATAATAATATAATAATAATATAATAATAATAATAATATTATTATTATTATTATTATTTTATTATTATCAGGGTTGTGGAGTCGGTTCAAAAATTTTCCGACTCCGACTCCGACTCCGACTCCACCCTCTTCAAAATTACCGAACTCGACCTGGGACGACTCCGGCCTCTTGAAAATTACCGACTCCGCCCCGACCCGACTCCATCCTTTTGAAAATTACCGACCCGACTCCGACCCACCCCTCTGGAAAGTTATATATGAAAAGTTATATATATATATATATATATATATATAGCAGTTATGAGTTAAGAGCAGATATATATATAAATACATTTATATATATATATATATATATATATATATATATATATATATATATATATATATATATATATATATATATATATATATATATATATATATATATATATATATATATATATATATATATATATATATATATATATATATATATTTATTTATGAGGGTATTTTGTTACCTGTGGCAATGTATAGTAGTGAGACTAAGGTCTGGAATAAGAGGTATAAATCTTAAAAAGTACAATATGTTCAGATGGATAATCTTAGAAAGGTGTTAGGTGTGAGAAGAATTGCAAAATAAGGAATAAACGTATTAGAGAGTTGTGTGGTGTGAAGAAAGAAATAAATGAGAGAATCAATGAAAATTGAGATGGTTTGGTCATGGGAAAAGGATGGATGATAGTTTGTTGGTTAAGCAGATGCATAGTGGTGAGTGTCCAGGGAATTGACCTGGCAGTGAGAACCGAAGAAAAAGTGATTGAGTCAGTAAAGGAATGCCTAAAAGAGAGAAATGTAAGTTTAGTAGAGGCGAGAAGAAAGATGCAAAAATAGAAGTGAATGGCGGGGGTTTGTGAGGGGGTATGTTTATGGACCCTGGGCTAAGGGATGAACCCCACATTGGCGAGATGCCATGGTGAGGGTCCATCGCTGTCCCTTGAAGCTTATAGATTCTGACTCTGACGAGCTCTCACCAAAAGGTATAAAGGAATGTGCCTATATAAGAACAACAGTATGTTGCGATGGTTTGGCCCTATGTGGAAAAGGGGGATGGACAATGATAGTTTATTGGTTAAGCAGATGCAGCAAAGGTGAGTGTGTTGGGAATCTACCTGGCCGGGAGACCGAAGGAAAAGTGGATTGAGTCAGTAAAGGAATGTCTGAAAGAGAGAAATGTGAGTTTGGCAGCAGAGGCGAGAAGAAAGATGCAAAATAGAAGTGAATGGCGGGGTTTTGTGAGGGGGTATGTTTGTAGCCCACCTGGGCTAAGGGATGAACCCTACATTGGCGAGATGCCATGGTGAGGGTCCGTCAGGGTCCCTTGAAGCTCTAGGATGGATTTTCTGACTGCGACGAGCTCTCACTAAAAGGTATAAAGGGGCGGAAAGACTGGGCTTTCTTTTCGACTTTCGTCATATTCTTCTACTACTTTTCTGTTTCCAATGATGCTCGATTGTAGGTAACGTTTGGCGGAGAGGAAGGTGGGCATGATTTTATATACAGCATATAATATATATATATATATATATATATATGGTTATTATTATATATATATGAATAAATTTAACAAATTATATATATATATATATATATATATATATATATATATATATATATATATATATATATATATATATATATATTAGCGAAGTAACCAGAAATTTTTTTCGTTTTTTTTTTTTTATTAATATATATAAATATATATATATATATATATTATTTTTATATTATATATATATATATATATATATATATATATATATATATATATATATATATATATATATATATATATATATATATATATATATATATATATATATATATATATATATATATTACTTCAATAAAGGGCAGGGTCCAATATTTGTTTCAAAGATGGACATAAAATTCTTAATTTTTGCGCCAATTTTGATGGGAGAAGAAGCAAACTGTAGCTTTTTCTGAACTCCTAAACGTCGTTTTCGAGTGTTTTTCTGTGTCTGTAGTCATTCTTTCGGAATTTTCATTTCTCCAAACCTATGTTTTTGACATTTTTGGCTTCAACTTCAAACTTGAAATATGCATAGATGGGTCCATTACCTACAAAATGCACGAAATAGTTTTTGGATTTTTTAAAATTTGTGCTTTGCAATGTCAAAATTCAAAATCCACTTTTTTTGGTTTTTAAAATGAAAAATTGCGATAACTTTTTTTCTTCTCATGCGATCTGGATGAAATTTCAGAGCATATGTAGTCGAATATTTTGGGAAAATTTTTATTTTTTTTTGAGTATAAAAAAAATAATAT
>JABUQX010038794.1:20000-39697 GCA_015478945.1 Trachelipus rathkii
CAATAATAAAAGTATTACAAACTTTAAAATTCCCCCAAACTAGATCAGGTTTAAATAAATAGGATTTGCAAAATCACATAGGTATATATATTATACTGTATGTGGGTTTATTTTATGTGAAGTAGCTAAGGGGTCGTAGCTTATCTATCTTCAAGTTTTATGAAATTTCCGCATAATATACCTACAAGTTCCATATATAGTCTTGCAAATTTTCAGCTATGTAAAGCCTATATAACCCTTTTGAGGCACCAGAGCCCTTTATGTGATAATCATTTTTCTGACGGAAACGGTTACAAAGATAACATCAAGTACAGTATGTAATGTTATTACACCTAATTAAAAAAAAAATAGAGCCTAATACATTAAAACTCGATGTCCTTGTTCAATTCATTACATAAGAGTTCAAAAATTGTACAAATAAACCTCAGCTCACAAAAAGGTGTAATTGTCACAATTTAGCTGAAAACTGGGTTGTATATTTCAATGTGACAAATTTTCAGAATCATATAGCTATATCTCAAAATTGACCTTTATGATTTCAATGTCTTTAGCAACATTGAAAAGAACCCACATCAATATATTGGAAAATATACAAAAAATAAAGTGTTGAAAAAGCAAATTAAATAAATATCATCATCATTAAGTTATTAAAAAAATTGAATATAAATTTATGAAACTAGGCTTAACATTTATAATACTGACATATTGATATTTGACAACTATTGATACAGAGTGAAAGAGTAAACACCACTCCCATGCATTTTAAATGAATGAGTCACAAAAGATTTTACTCTTCATCAGAGGGATTCAAACACTGGAACTCCGCGTTGCTGAGTTAACAGTAACCGGGTGCTTTATCCACTAAGCCATCCACGTCCCCAGAAAAAGAACGCTTCAAGCGTAGTTTTTAAAGCACCCAGTTTTCTCATCCCAAAATTGCTGAGTACTCAAAGTACCCCAAGACAGATGCTCATATGCTACACTACATATCAATTGATATCGAATATCAATATATCAGCAAATCATTATATAAATATCATGGATAAAAGACCAATTTCATGAAAAACATTAAAAGTATAGAGACATTAAGAAGCCACTTGAGCATATCAAGACTGTCCCAGTCAACTAGAGTAACAACATGCTCATGCAAAACCCACACAGCATCCTAGGGCTTTATACTTGATTTTTTAATAATTTAATGGTTATTTATTTAATTTGCTTTCCCAACACTATTTCTTATGTAGATTAAAACAAAAAATACACTTATATACCGGTATATATATTATAAGTATACGTATAGTAATATATATATATTATAATATATAACTATATATATATATAGTACTATATATATATTAATAGATAGTGATATGGGTCCATCCATTTTTTGCGTACCAAATTAATGGAAGTTGGCCGCTCGATAATTTTGAAAAAACTTTTTTATTTGCATGGAGTTAATGTTAATCCGCTGGAGAGTTCAGAACCTACCAATTCGTTTTTGTAGATTACCTGGTTGTACAGGGCAGGGTGAGAGCCAAAAGTTGACTCACGGTTGATGCTAAAATTTGTATCACTTAAGTAGAGGTAACGATTGTAAGTCATATCTCATATTGGTAAATTCTTAATACCACCAGCGTTGCAATAAGAGAGTGAAATTGTATAGGGATGACCTTTAAGGTACACTGGCCTTTTAATGTTTTTTTTGGCAAAATAATATTTCACCAGAAAATGATCCGAAAAATTGTGGATAAAAGATCGACGAGAAAATTTTCATTTTCGTGGGTGTATTATTAAAAAGAAGGAAATAATTGTTAACGCTATGAAATTGGTGTGATGATACATACTGAAGTAAGGTTTAACCTAAAATCTTATTTGAAGTTTGGTGAATATTTTTAAAAATTTACGGGTGTCCAAAAATCAATTTTTTTCGAAATTCGGTACATTGAACCTAATATCTCTGAATGGTGTACAGTGCTAAAAATCTTGAGTAAATTTCGCACTTATACATATCTACCATAGGATGTTCCTTCACGCTCAATATGACTTTTGGGTATTTGCTTGGTTTAAGAAATATAAAGATCATTCAAAAGAAGGCAAAAAAAAAAAAATTATATAGAGGTTGTATGTTAATGGTAAATAACTATTATATAGGTTATTATAGTTCAAGACATACATAGACAAATGAAATAGGTGTGGCATCACACAAATTAAAAACAATGTTAAAGAAAATTTAATTTACGGATAAGTATACATAAGAATGTAGCCATTTAATATTCTACTGTAAATACAAAATTAACTAAATAACTTGAAACATTTAATGCTTAAGTAATAGTATAATATATATATAATATATATACTATATATATTATAATAATTATATAGTATCAATATAGATATATATATATATATATCAATATATATAATATTATAACTGTAGAAATTATAATAAGTATATATATGTACCGTAGTCGGTACATAGTGTATAAAATTTATAAGGGATATATGTAAGTGCTACAAAGATTTCTGGTACACAGATATAAGAAATCTTGTACCAAGCAAGTCCTGTATGCGAAATAGACGTTTCATTCTTTTTGTATATCGAAAAGGTCCCCGAGAGTGATTCTGTCACCAACGCGTGCATGGAGGAGAAGAGCAGTTATGAAAAAAGAGATCGGAGAGCCAACATAATTACACTCATCCCGTCCAAAATATATGATACTGTAAGGTAAGCCATATTTAAGGTATTAAATCCTGCTCCCTTGTAATATATGATGTTGGGTTATGTTATGTGTGTTTCATGTGGTAAAATAGTCATAGAGATATAATTAATAAGCAATAATTAATATAGCGTTTCGCTAATCCAAAACTATTTTATTATTTTGCATTTATAAAGTGGTCTCTTAAATAGGGCCAATTAAATATTTATAGAGATCAAGCTTTGTACATGATATATATATAATATAATATATATATATTATATAGTAATACTGTATATACTATATATTTAATATATAGATAATATATATAATATAATTATATATTATAACTAGTAGTATAGTAGTATATGATATATATAACTAGATAGTTTGTCATAGGATGCAATTATAAACAAAAAAAAACTTTAAATCAAAAAATTAAAATTGTCATTATATATGTTTATATACTTATATATAAAATCCTGGTAAGTATACTGCACAACATTATTATTTTGCATTTACAGATATTTTTACAGTCATATATTTAATTATGAGAATATAACTATATAATACTAAGAAGCATTCTATAATATACTGTTAATATATTAAATAATACTATAAATATATATGTATAATACTTGATTTAATATACTGAAGGTATTAATGTAAGAACATAAGCTGATATATATAAATTAAAGAGATAGAACAAAGAAGTAGAATTATTGAAATATAATATAAGTATTAATAAGTATGAATAATGTAGTATGTTATATACAGTATATACTAGTATAGTTAAGTATATGTATAGTTATCAATCTATGATTATAGGTATATTTAGTGATACTTAAAGCTGACCTCTATAATGCAGTAATCTATGGCATATTGTAAGCCAGATCACGTTTAGGACTTATGAGCGCATAATAATTCAAAGATTTGAGAATTAGGCGGCAGAAACGCTCTTATATTTATTTCTTATAATATGGTCTAATGACTATTGACATGAACATCACTTAAATATTATCACTGTTCAAAAATACTTGGGCTTCTTTAAATACCTTGTATAATATGATTTATCCTATTAAAGCTATCAATTTTGGATTACCCGTGATAGTTGTCAGATGTGGGAGCTTCCTCCGATCTGCTTTTACATTAACTATGGCCTTCCCCCATCGGACGCTCGTGGGATAGAATCAACCTCGGGACCTGATAATTAACTAAAAAGGAATGAACATTATTAAATCGCATTACAGGAACTTAGCCTTTGTACATAAGATTTCTTATATCTGTGTACCAGAAATCTTTGTAGCACGTTATCTAGCATACAATTTATAAATTTAGTACTATGATCCATATCAATTTTTTTTAAATTAACTATATATATATTATAATATTAATATACTATATATATTATTATATTATATAGTATATTACTACTTATATATGTATATTTAATTAATTATATATCAGTATTAATATTAGTGATAACCGCTTTTCAGAGTTATTTAGTTATATTTGTTCGATTACAGTAGATATATCATTGGTACTTTCTTATGTATATATTGAACCTAAAAATTAAATTTTTTAACATTGGTTTTCATTGCTCTCTGGCCACACTATTTCATTTGCCTATGTATTGTCTTGAACTATAATAGCTATAATTAATGAGGTAGCATAACACAACTTAAAAAAAATTTTTTTTTTTGCATTTTTGAAGGCTGTAGTGTTCTTTAAACAAAGCAATACAAAAGTCAATATTGCGGAGTGTAAGGAACAGTCCTATGTAGTAGTTAATGTGTGAAATTTTCAGATTTTTTACAACTACCCATCAGAGATTAAGGTTCAAAGTTACCGATATTCCGAAAATTGATTTTTGGACACCAAGTAATTTTTCAAAAAATATTCGTTTTCAATCCTATAAGATTAGTTAAACCATACGTCGTATGTATCATCACACCAAATTTCTCATAGCGTTAAATTATATCCTTCTTAATAATAAAAGTTAGTACGAAAAGAAATTTCTCTGATTTAACACAATATATTCTTACTGGTTTTCATATATATATACTTATTTTTCCAAAAAAAAGACATAAAAGGCCAAAATGTAGCCTTAAAGTATCCTAACAAATCACTCCTATGAATTTGGTATAAGAATTAACAATATGGAGATATGACTTAAAATATTACCTCTATTAAGTGATAAATTTTTCTCCACCTGGTCAAACATTTTTGCTCACCCTGTTACAACCAGAGTAAATCTACAAAAACGAATGGTGGTTTTTAACTTTCCAGGGATAACATTAACCATGCAAAATATAAAGAGTTTTCAAAATTTTATCGAGCGGCCACATCGGTACGAAAAATGGATTGAACGCCATCAATATATAATAGAGTATAATATTAAGCAAAAGTACTTATTATAATAGTAGTATATATATTAGTATATTATATATATATTATATAATTATGATATATATATATAGTAGATATATAGATAATTTAATAAGTGGTTGACTCCGTAAATAGGTTAGGCCTAATTAGGTAAGATTTTGGTTAGGAGGTAGGTATGTGTAGTGTAGTTAGGTTAGGTTAGGTCAGTTATATGATATAGATCCACTAAAATCATTTTACCTAAATTATTAAATAATTATAATTATTGATTTTTGCTCCTGGAGTCAACCACTTATAAATAGCCATTATATATAAGAGTATTATATTATATATATAAATATATAGTATGAGAGAGAGAAGAGAGACTATGTAGTATATATATAGTATATACTACTCGTCTAATTATATAGATATAATTATATTATAATATATAGTCTATATATAATATATACTTTAATATAATAGTAAATATCAGTTTGATCTTAATATTTTCTGCAATAATTTTCTAAGTTTAAGTCTTAATTTAATAAAGTTTTAAGAAATTTCCTAGATGGCAAAGATTCATGAAATATGTCATAAACTGTGCAAATAAAACAAATGCTTCTTAAAATTACTTAACTTTGCTTGATTTGTTTTTTTTTTATCCGATGAAATCTCTAGAAACTAAATACGGATTTCTGTATAGCATAATATCAATTGTAAATATTTATTTCTTTTAGGGGCTGAGACATTGGGGACAGAGGGGGGAGAGAAGTGCACCCCCATCGTCCCACAGTGAGGCGGCGCCGAGCTCTTCCTTGCATCTTGCGGTTATTCCCATGGCTATTTCTTATTGTGTACAAGATGTAAAGATATGTGAATTTAAGAGTATAAAATTTAATTAAATTGTTTTTTTTTTTTTTTTAACTAAATAGCCCACTAGGTAACGCCAGAAGATGCACAAGATCAGGGGTTCGGGTCTAGTAGGCTACTGCTGAGCAATGAAGGGATATTATCGTCGCCCCCTCTGTATCTCCCAACGGCATCAGCCCTATGAAAGTATATATTATCTTTAGGTAGTAGTATATATAGTAAGTATAGATATAGTGACGATAAATACGTTTTACTCTATAAGTACCGTACACATAGGTATAGTACAGTAATTGATAATATATATATATTATATCTATATATGATGAAGTATAATATGATATATTATGATATATATAAGATATAATATAATATTATATAATATGCTGCCCACTATCACTATCTCTTGCTAGATTCGATGAGCATGCACAGGTATGTCGTGTATCGCCGTAACGGCTCTCTTATTTCGAGTGAACATTGTAATTTGGTATGAAATCGCTAGGGTGACATGAATGTTGCAGAGGAATTAAATGTTTAGATGCAAGAAGGAGAGGAGGTGGATGATATATGTATATAGAATGTGGCAGGAATGTAGTAATATGCTTCGCTCTGTGCAACTGAGACACATAAAGAATAGTTAAGATAGGAGTAACAGGTGTAAGATGAGTTGTGTAGTTGTATTAACTTGTGAGTCGTTGATATGGATGGAAAGAGCCAATGAGAGGGGGCAAGGGAAGGTAGTAGCAATCTATATTTAGTAGATGAGTTGACTCGAGGAATAAACAAGGAGCGTATAGACTGTTCGGAGGGAGCAGTAGCTGAGTAAATGTACACACCTATCTATATTAGAGCAGGTTATGGAATTTACAAAGATCATGAAGAAAAGGTACAGAATGTTATGTGTGATGATGATAGATCGCAATGGCCCGATCCTGAGGAAATGTTTAGCGCGGAGTAGGGGCTTTTCTAGTAATGGTTGGATAGGGTGAATAGAGAGAGATGACGATGGTATGACAGGTGGTGTTAGGGTGACTCAGGAGAAAGTATGTGGAGATGTAAGGGGGCAAGTGGTGCAATTGACGAACCTGTGAGTGAAGAGGTAATGTTGTTAGAGGGACTAAGGGAAATATTTTTGGAGATGAAAGAAGTCCATAGAGACTTGAACTAGACAGTTAGTGTAAGACATTAAGACTATAGAGCATAGAGCAGTAAGAAGCACATGGGCCCATCAGGAGACTGTCCCAGTCAACCCACTAACCAAACCGGATGCTCAATGTGGCAACAGTCCACGCGAACCACGCCCTAGGTGCTTAAGTCAATGAGTGTGTAACTAGCAAGATCCACACAGCATTGTGAGACTTAGATCATAATAAGTGAAAGATATGAGACTAGCAAGTAGTTAGAATACCAAACATCCACATGCATTAGATAACTAAGAGTAGTTATCGTCACGACAGTGGCCATCTATACATTAATAACGTACTATAAACAAAGAACCGCCAATTTGGCTCGTCAATATATTTATATGATACCGCAACCCATCCATAAACAAATCTAACCCCTTCTTAAATGTTGCAATCGAGTCACACTCAACCTCCTCCTGTGGCAACTATTGCAAAATTTAACAACCCTATTACTGAAGGCATGCTTTTTATATCAAGACAGCATGCCTTCTTTTTAATTTTCCTAATATGCCCCTGGTCACCTGTCCATTTTCTATGATAAATTTATTGGTCTCTGTATTATGCAATAGATGGAAGACTATTTTGTAGACTGTTTATCTGTCCCGCGTCTGAGAATCGGCCTTCTTACAGAGAAAATCATTCCTACTCCTTCAGCCTCCACTCATAGCTCTACCCTCAAACACAGAAGTATCCTTGTTGCGATCTACGTTTGCACTCTCTCTAGCATATCTATATCTTTTTTTAAATAAGGGCCTCAAACTTGTGCACAATACTCCTATTACTGGGCCTAAATCGCTATGCTGTGCAGTTTACTTAACGTCCTTGCTCTTGTAACAGACATTGCGATTATTATGCCAGACATCTATTAGCCTTATTCAATAGCTTCACATTATTATGCTACATTTACAAATTACTGTCTTATGTAAGAACAGACGCCTAAATCTTTTCTGTCCACCAGACTCAAGCCAATCTGCCCGTGCGGTTTGATGAGATGATTCATATCGTAGTTAGAATGACGCTTTATATATTGATGTAACCTAGCGTGAAGTATATCCTTACAACCTATTTACACGTATTGAAGCATTGCTTTGGATGTTGTACTGTATTGAACTGGCATGCCCAACCAGAGAGAGTTTTATCAGGATGCATTTTGATGCTTTTATGGCATCACTAATCATTGTATAAATTCTAACTGAGGTGGTGCCACCATAATATCATTGATCTATAACTAAGAAACCTTTGGCACTTCAAGTCCTGGGTATAAAGGTCGATTTAATTATATGAGGAACAATTAGTGCCCCAGCACTGAGACCCCTGTGGGAACACCACTCTCATATTTCCCATGATGATTTATTCCCATTTAGTTGTACACAGCCTGTTTTCTATTCGAGAACACACTCTTTAATCCAAACCATAAGTACACTCCACCTATACCCACCATTGCAATAACTTATTTCATCATCCCTTATGTGGGAACCTTATCAAAAGCTTTACCTAAGTCTAAATATACAATATCAACTGGGTCTCCTTGGTCAATGCAGTCAGTAATGTATTCCATAAATTGTAAAAAGTTTGTCCGACATGACCTACCTACCCTTTAAAAACCTGCTGGGAGTCATACATTACCTTGTTATCTTCTAAATATTTCTCTATACGACCTTTCAGTAACTTTCCCAAACCTTTACAACCAGAGATGTTGTAAGTAACTGCCTATAAATTTCCCAAATCTTCCTGACTACCTTCTTATAAATAGGCAAGCAAATATGCTGTTTTCCCATTCATGCTGTACCACCAAAAATGTTTATAGATCGCTCTAAAAATCAATAAACATGCCTAAGACAATGCTGATAATACCCTCTTTCAGAATTCTACCATATACCGTATACCATCGGGGCCTGCAGCTCGTTAAAGCAATCAATAAACGTTTAACTTCTTTTTTAAATCAAATTCAAATTCTGTAAGTGTTTGTTACATGCATACAAGAACTATTAGTCTTCCAACTATTATTTAATCTTTCCTCTGTAAACACTGAAAGCAAAATAAGCATTGAACATGTTGACCAACTCTTATCTTGACTCCACTAAATTTCATCGTCTTAGATTGAGACGCAATTGTCCTATTCTACTTTAAATTTATAAAAGCTAAAAACTTCTTGGGTCTTGTATTGCTATTTAGCCTTGCTACAAATTATAATTTCTGCCTCTCTCTACCTTCCTTAAATTGGACTGGTTAATTCGTTTCTATTTTTTCCTATAATTTTCTAAATGATCTTCCCTACTAAAAAAATATCTTGTAATATTTTAAAACATTTCTGCGCTTTCATTAATTTTATCTCCTACTATCTCTCTATATCCACTCAAACAGGTTTTTCTCTTCCCACCCTAAATGGTTATCTTAAAAACATACTGACTGAATATTCATTAAAATTTGCTGTGAAAATGGTCCACATGATATAACAAGTTTGGTCCTTACTCTTTATCCCAGTCCAATATTTACTAAGCAATGTCTCGTAATTGTGTAAAATCACCATTTCGGAAATCTAAGATCCTTTCTTTATTAACTTGCAATTTGAAAAAATTATAATTCATATTAAAATCTAATTATATATGGTGCACATAAGTCCTAATTCTCCTCACTGCTAACCTGCACACAGCCATAACTTCATTTGTTTAGTTAACGTGGGACTCCTCTGATTTGATAGCGGAGGCCGAATTCCGATGGGAGTCTATGCAAGCTTCCCCAGAAAATTTGAGGGAATCTTACCCCACGGACAAAACTTTCGAAGAGCGCATTCAAGCGTATTCGACTCCCATAGTGGGAATACCACTAACTGAAGAAGCCGAAATAGAGGCATATTTGAATAATGAACAAAGTGAAGAAGATCAGCAAATGTTCTTCCGGATGAGCTGTCTTTCGAAGGTTTTGAGGATGTAGATAATTTAGTAATTGAAAGGCTAACGGAGCTTACGTCTAAAAGAGAAGGCAATACTCGTCCTTATACTCGGTCGCGAGGGCCTTGTCAGGACTTACCAATCGTCTTTCCCTTCATGATAGAAAGAAGGGCCCGAAATACAAAGAAAAATTAAAAGGAAATTAAAATGAACTAAAAATAACAATTTTTTTATAATCAATGGTAAAAGAAATATTAAGAAAGTAAATTTATTTAGCATTAAAAACCTATAAAAGTTAAGAGAGTTTAAAATTAACTGTCGTATTTTTTATTTTTTTTTCAGATTCTGGTGATAGGGCATTCCTGGGTCGAAGATGTAAAACGGGCGTACACCCCAGAACTACTACCAGGTGCAGAAGTGAAGTTTGAGGTTTACCCGGGAAAAGGGTTGGATTTCTTTCACGATTTGATAGATATGATTGTTAAGCCCTACCACACACATTTATTGATCTTTACGATCATTCCCGAGGCTTATAAGAGGATTTTCTTGCGAGACCCAAACTCACGTGAAGGACCAGGGCGCTACTGGATTACAGTGGCCAACTTCAGTTACGAGAATGAACGATTCGCACGACGCTTTTCGCGTTTCGTAGAGAAGTGCGAACGTCTCAATTCACAAATGAAGGTGATATTAATGATTCCCCCATTCCTGGATCTGGTTGAGTACAACCGTCAACTGGTCCAAAGTTATCCACTAGAGGTTCAAGACCGATACAATCGGGCTCCCGAATATGCAGATCATATCTTGAATAAAGAGGCCACCCAAATGCATATGCATATTAGGCAGTTGAGGACCTCGGAAATCACATGGCATCGGAAGGACTCATACCCGGTTATGTATGCTGTCTGGGATATGTATGGCATGAGGGCCAAGAGTAGGCAATTTTGGGGAGGACACATAAACACATTAGGGGGGCGGAGTTTTCTACGGGACGGATTACATCCGACCCGTGCGCTAAGCAGGAAAATTTTTAAGAAAATGAGGTCGTCGGGAAGTTTTGGGGAAGAAATGAGGATAACAATAATACCGTCAGAGACATCAGAGACAGAAGAAGAGGTACCGCCTGTAGTCGCTGAGACCACCACACTAGACAGTGAAAGTGTGGACAATGTACGGGTTCCCCTAGAAGAAATGGTCATTGTCAGTGACGCTAGTGGAGAAGAAGGAGGGCGAAGTGTCATTCACAGGACTTCACGGCTTGTAACACCACCAATGGCCACTCCCGATGCAACAACTTCCACCATTCAACCTAATCCAGTTACCCCAGAGGCCGAGATGGTAACGTCTACGCCTCGTCCTCGACAGCATTCCCCAATAAGGTTTGGGGATATTGACCCTCTCACGCTGAGTGGAACAACAGATTTGGTAGTGCAGCGGCGAAGTCGGTCTGTTGTTCAAAGGAGGGAAAGGCCCACGCCTTATCAGCGAACTATCAGTACCCGACCACAACGGTCCGAGTCTGTGGCTCCAAGGTCAAATGCCCCAGCACCGGTAACTATTGTGACCTCGACGCAAAGCGTACAAGGACCAACGATCCCAACATTGAGGCCTACAGCCATAGGAGGAGTGGGGGACGTCCAGACTGAGTTTGAGCGAAGAGTACAAGATTTTTTAGTACATACTCAAGGGTTCTTTTCAGTATTCGGGCAAACTATAACTTTAGATGAACTGAAGAGGCGTATGCGTCAAGTACTTGACGCATAGACGCTAAGTCTCCTCTTCAATTTTAGAAAAAGAAGTAATTTTTTTATTCCTATGAAGGAAAGTTATACAAAGAAAGTTTAATTTATTTTTTTTGATTTTTGACAGAAAATTTTGAAAAGGTTGTGTTTTGTTTAGATTTTGTTTAGATTTATGAAAATTTTGAAAAAGAAAGAGAACATTGATATAAAGCCTAATGTTGATTTTCTTGAAATGAAATAAGTTTTGAAAAAAAAGTAAGAAAAGTTTATTTTGATTTTGTGAGGCTATGAAAAAAAGTTGATTGGATTAACAGGAATTTAAAGGAGTTTTATTTTTTTTGATTTTTTTTAGGAAATATAAGATTTGATTGAATAATGGAAAATTCTGAAAGGAAAAAAAAAAAAGATTTTGAATTATACAATGAGAAAAATGTTAAAGAAAATGTTAGAAAAAAAACAAACAAACAAACAATCACAACACACAAAAATAATGAAGAAATTCCTATCGTCAATGCTGGTATTAGACGTGGTGGGGGAGTAATGAAGTGGTTCACATACTTTTGTTTTCCCATCCCACAGCTAGGTAATATTATAAAAAGTATATTCTCAATAAGATATATTCATCAAGAAGGAAACATTATATTAACAACATTCTCCAATAGAATTGACGCCGTTCGAGAATTTCCAGAAGTCGGGACATTGAATCCGTGTCCCTGATACAGGGTGATTATGGAACCATAGTTGTTTTTGCCTGGGTTGGTAGAAGCATTGCCTTGAGAGATTTAGAATTAACGTAGTGGGGTTAAAAATAAATTTATGATTAAGTAAATGTATTAAGTAAATATAAAATATTGTATAAATTAGTAAGCCTTGATGTTGTTTGTTGTTTTGAGATTAAAAGTTGAAGTTTGCATTGCTTCTTGTTACCTTGTAAATTAATTTATAAATAATGGGATTCAGACCTATATTAGAGTAAAGTACTGTATTGCATTTTTGTTTGAAGTCTGAATTATCGAGTAATTGATAATCTCTCGCGGGGTTGAGGGGAATTTCATGACAACCTTAATTTGTATGTCTCGTTCTTAGGTCCCAGGTTGGAATCTACATCGTCCCAGCTTTGGAACTTGAATTGACAGCGTGCCAAAGATATATACAGATTCTGTTTCCCATCCTTTCACGGATAAGGGGGTTCCGCAACGGACAGCACCAGTGCTATAGAAGATTCTGAGACACCTTTCTAAAGATGACAGCACCTCCTAAGGTATAGCAACACATCGTTGTATCCTTTTTATAAAGTATAGAGTAACAAAAATTCAGATAAGGTGTTGCTTCTAAAAACCAGATCATAACTTTCATCTTTTTATCTCGGCATAATCCAACTTCAATATTGCCACAATTTGCTAATTGGCAGCTGAGGAAACACTTCGATTAAGTATTCAAGATTTGACAAGTATTCATTCGAGATAGATTGAAATAAATGGGAATTATTATTAGAATAAAATCAGTACTATTCAAATTCAAATTCAAGTTCATTTAAAAATCCAAAGATTGTATTGTTTATATATTTCTTGAATATAGAGTTTTTCTAGATATATAGAATAATAGATTGATATTATTTAAATGTAAAATTTTCTTAAAGATACTAAAAATAAAATTACTGTAACTAAATAAAATTTTTACTATACAATTTTCATATAAATACAATTTCCGTTAAGAATTAAGAATTACATCTACAAGGTATCTTAAATAAAACAAAAAAAATATTATTTATTTTCAAATAAAATATTGTTCTTTAAATATAAAATTTTTTTTCTAAAAATAATTACAAAAATAATAAATATAAAATTTTCTTACAAATAAAAATTTCTATTAAATATTAATCAATATTCTTTACACATAAAATTTTTTTTCTTTTTTTAAAAGTCTTGATTTTATTAATTCTATTTTTATCTCATATCTTTTATATTATTTATTATTTTTTTCGGATTTATTATCTTTATTAATTCATAATTTTTTTTCCCTATTGATATATATATATTATGTATACATATATATATATATATATTATTTAAGACATTATCGCATATTTTTATTTAATTAATTGGAGAAGTTTTGACCTGTAAGTACATGAATATATGTTTTTTTATTATTTAATTAAAAGTCAATTTCCTGTGTATGATTTTTTTTGTCAATGCTGCGGAAAGGTGATTTGTAAGTTGGTTAAGAGTAAAAAGTAAATCAAAGATTGGTAAAGAAGAGGAATAGTGTGAGTATTCACCCAATCAGTGTTGCTGTTGTATCTGTAATCCTGACAACATATTGGATGCATATTTTTCATGGGGTTTAGAGCAAATTAATTCAGCTTAGTAATTTTAATAGATAAATTGACGATTGATCTAAAAGAAAAAAAAGTTAAATACCATTAAGAGCCATTCCTTGAAAGAAGCAACTAAGAAGATCAAAAGACTTCCACTGCCAAGAGAAAGAATTACTCCACCAAAGAAAGACGTCGGTACATTGTAGTGGAACATCCCCATTCTGCGACTGACCCTTTCAGGAAAGAAGTGCCCTCATCCAGATTTTGCAGGTGAGCGCAGCTTTCTATTGTGGTGGGGATTAAAAACCTACCACATAAAGTGGTAGCAGAGCGTAGTATGTTTATATATAAATATATATATATATATATTATTATATATATAATAGTATATATATATATATATATATAATATTATATAATAATATATTATATATATATAATATATATATATATAATTATATATTCACGTATATTCCAATAGGGGGCTCGAGCCGACGGGGAACAGAAGGGGGGACGTTTTCCATACCCCGTAGGAACCCCCGCGACTACCCAAATACCAAAGAGCGGGGGGTTCCGGAGACCCTCCCCGAGGGGGAAATAGTCCTTCCCTGTCGTTCCCGAAGGCCGAGAGACCCTGACTCCTTCCATCAGGGCGGTCTACCTTGGGGTACACATTCAGTTTTAAAAAAATAATAATGTTTTTTAACTAATGCATATCCCAAGGGTAGACACCCCGATGGTAAGGAGTCACGGGTCTCTCGGCCCTCCGGGGAACACAGGGTAGGACTATTTCCCCCCCCTTCGGAGGGCCTCCGGAACCCCCGCTTTGGTATTTGGGTTCGCTGGGGTTCCTCCGCCCCTCCCCTACGGGGTAATGGAAAACGTCCCCCCTTCTGTTCCCCGTCGGCTCAAGCCCCTATTGGAATATACGTTAAATATATATATTATATATTATATAATTTACTATATATATATATTATATATAATTAATATATATATATATATATATATATACTATATATATATATATTATATATATATATATATATAAATTCGATTAAAATTAGTCATGAACGTCACAGTATACTTAATGTGGAAATCCTGAGCGTGAGTATGACGTCAACGCGAGCTTGCATATAATTTCTACTTGACGCGGTTCGTACAATTATATATATATATATATATATATATATATATATATATATATATAATATATTAATATATATATATATATATATATATATATATATATATATATATAATTATATATATATATATAGCGTCGGCGGGGTGACCAGGGCCCGCCTTTTAGGAGGGGTGATTCGGTCACTCTAAAATCAAATAAAAAAAATAATAAAAAATAAATAAAAAAAATTTTCACTATTTAATAGCCCGCGGTAGTACTCAATTTTTATTTAAGAATCATCCTTTAATTCTAAAAGTTTTTATATTTTTAAAAAATGTTAGAAATTAGGGTAAAAAATTTCCTTCAATAGAACTTCACCTTTTGTAAAACATGTAGATTTTTTTAACTTCGTATAAAATGAAAATTGTGGATCGATTTTAATTTTTTTTCAGTGATACCTCGTATAGTATGCTTTAAACTGGCAAAGTAAATTTTTGATCCAAACAGTATTAGTGGCAAAAAAACGGGCCTAACTAGGTCCGATTCACCCCGCCGTAAAAATTGATGGAGGGGTGACTCGGACCACCATTGTTTTTTCGTATTTTACGTATTATTTTGACATTTTTATTACGTATAATTAATTAAATATAATAGAAAAGTTACTGATATTAAGATGAAAAAATTTTTAAGAAAATAATGAAATTTTAATAAAAAAAACGAAATTCAAAAAAGTGTCCAAAAATGGCAGTGTGATCGGGACCACCTTACTTTTTATTCTTATTTTTTATCATTATTGACTATTTTTGTTACTTTTTGCGAATTTAAATTACATAAATAATTATTATATTAAGTAAAAATTAAAATATAAAATTGAAATTATACGTAAAAGACGAATTTAAACAGATGGTCCGAGTCACCCCTCAATGGTGGTCCGCTTCACCCCTCCACGGTCAGGCTGACTCAGCGTTAATTCAAAAACTTTAAATAAAATTTTATTATTGAAGAATACATAATTTTTTTGTTGGAGGTTTTCAATTCTCCGCTGTGGATTTACAAAAAAAAAAAATATGTAGTATATATACTTATATATATAAAATATAAAAGGAATATAATAAAATACATATATATATATATATATATATAATATATATATAATAATATATATATATATATATAGTTTTAAAAAATAAGAACCTGAAGAAGTTTTTTTAGCTTTTATAAATTAAAAAGTAAGAAAGGACAATTGGTCCAATTAAAATTGATGAAAATTTTTTGAAGTTCAGATAAGGGAGTTGGTCAACATTTTTCAATGCTTATTTTGCTTCAGTGTTTACAAGGAAAGATTAGATAATAGTTCAGAGACTAATAGTTCTTGTATGCATGTAACAAGATAGACTTACAGAATTTGAATTTGATGTAAAAGATATTAAACGTTTACTAGACCATATTGATCCAAAGTAAAGCTGCAGGCCCTGATGTATATATGGTAGAATTCCTGAAAAGAGGGTAGTAGCACATTGCAAAGGCACTGTATTTGATTTTTAAGGGATCTATAACATTTACTGGCCATCAGATGAACTGGAAACAGCATATGTGTGCCTATTTATAAGAAAGGTGTAAGGAAGATGGAAATTATAGGCCAAGTTAGCTTAACTCTCTGGTTGTAAAGGTTCTGGAAAAGTTACTGAAAGGTCATATATAGAAATACTTTGAAGATAACATAGCAATTTGTATGACTTCCAGTATAGTTTTAGGAAAGGTAGATCATGTCAGACCATAATCTTTTAAAATTTATGGAATACATTACTGACTGCAGTGCAACCGAGGAGATCCAGTTGATATGGTATATGTTAGAACTTTACGTAAAGCTTTTGATAAGGTTCCCCACATAAGGCTGGTGAAAAAGTTATGCAATGTGGTATAGGTGGAGTTGTACATGGTTGGATTAAAGAGTGGTTGCGAATAGAAAACAGTGTGTACCACTAATTTTGGAATAAAATCATCATGGAAAATAGTGAAGAGTGGTGTCCCACAAGGGTTCAGTGCTGGGGCCTATTGTTCCTCATATATATAAATGATTTAGACCAGGGACTAAATGCAAGGTTTCTAGTTTGCAAGATGATACTAAAGTGCCAACCTCAGTTAGGAATAATGAAGGATGCATAAAGATTCAAAATGATCTTGATAACTTCTTGGGTGGGCAGAATAAGTGGCAAATGAATTTAAATAGTAAAAAGTGTAAAGGTTCTTCACCTAGGTTACTCAAATAAAGTTAAACTACGATTGAATGGGGAGTGGCTGAGTCTGTGACCCAAGAAAAAGATTAGGTGTGATTATAAGCAGTAAATTTGAAAAGTAGCTAATCAATGTTTGGAAGGAAGAAATAATGCTAATAAGATGCTGGGCATATAAATCGCAATGTTGTTTACAAGAGCAAGGAAGTACTAAGTAAACTGTATAATAAGCTATGTTTAGAGTAATAGAGTATTGTGCACAAGTTTGGGCCCCTTATTTTAAAGAAAGACTTAGATATCCTAGAGAGAGTGCAACGTAGAGCAAACAAGATGATTTCTGGGTTTGAGGTAAGAGCTATGAGGAGAGGCTTAAGGAAGTTAGGAAAGTTTTCTGTAGAAAGCGATTTCTCAGAGGGGACATGAATACAAGTCTACAAAATATTTACATCTATTGATAGTACAGAGACCAATAAAATTTTTCATAGTAAAACATGGACAGGTGACCAGGGGGCATAATAAAAAAATTTAAGAAGAAAGCATGCCTCTTGATATAAGAAAGCAATGCATTCAGTAATAGGGTTGTTTAAATTTTGGAACTAGTCTGCCAAAGGAGTTGTTGAGTGTGACTCGAATTGTAGCAATTTAAAAAACGGTTAGATTCGTTTAATGGATGGGTTTGGTATCATAATAATATATTGACGAAGACAAATTGGCGGTTTTTTTAGTTATAGCATTAGTTGTTTAGATGGCATGTGTGGCCATAACTTAGTTATTAATGCATGTGGATGGTTTGGGTAGCATATTTATTAATCATTAGTTTTTGACTTAAGCCAAATTGGTGGAATTTGTAGTTACAACAATTGACAAGCCCTAGGGTGCTTTGTGGATTATTGCATGCGCCGCCGCATTTTGGGTGTGGGTTGACTGGACAGTTCGATAAGGGCCCATGTGGCTTTTTAACTGTCTCTTATTCCTAATGTCCTAAATGTCCTAATATATATATATATATATATATAATAATATATATATATAATATTTTAATATTTTTTTTTATATATATATATATATAATATATATATACTATATATATATATATATATATATATATATATATATATATATATATATATATATATATATATATATATATATATATATATATATAAATATATATATATATATATATATATATATTATATATATATTATATATATATATATAATATATATATATATTAAATTATTTTTCTTTTTACATTAGGTAAAAAATATTGTTTTCCAATTTTATTTATTTTTTTTAATTTAAACATTTTTAATTTTTTATGTACATCTTTTTAAAATAAAATCGTTGATAATCGATAAAACAATTATAATATCGAAAATTAATAAATATCGTTGTATCTATAGGTTGAAACGCAATTCGTCCGTCATTCTTCATCCCTACACGAATGAAAAAAAGCCATAAAGTTACATTTTTCCTACCGTTTTTTTTCATATTTTTATTAAAAATATCCATTTATAATATACGCTAGTCGGTAAAAAAAACTTCAAAGAATTTTTTGATACCATTTTTGTAAATTATAAGTTTATAGTTTTAATGTAATAGTTACGTAAAGTTTATTCACCTCAGCTAAAGTATTACCGTTATTTTCCTTATTAAGCATATTAGGGGTTACTTGGAAAGGTTGTGTGTCAGTATTAAATTCTGAGGTTTAATCAGCATGTAATATATCTGACATTAAATTTTCACCTGAATTCATAGAACAACTATCATTAGTACTCTCAGAACTAGAGGACAATGGAAAAGTTTCACTTTCGATACTAGGGCTTGTAGGCCTAGACCCTGATTTACCATCCTTATCACGCTTCTTTTTCTTTCTTTTACCACGATTACCCATACTGAACCTAGGGCAATAGAAAACCCTGGCCCGCTATGGAGTTGAACGGCACAGCCCTAGTCTATGCTAAAGTTGGATATATGGCTTAAATTATTCTAACCTAACAATAAAGAAGTATTTAAAATAAAATTATCTTCACAAAAACACTGAACACTTAAACTATGAAACACTAACACTACAAAGAAAAACTTCGCAATATAAAGTTAAACTTATAAGTTTATGCGCACTGCCAATATCATCGACAAAGAGCACTCTTCTTTTAACCAACCATCTTCTACCAATTAAATAAAAATCCAATAAAGAATGACTGATTGAAAAGAAGGGGAATCCAATCATAATCTAATATCCAATCACATGACGTCGGAACTCAGAC
>JABUQX010038796.1:0-5000 GCA_015478945.1 Trachelipus rathkii
TTTTTTACCTGCTCTAGGGGCGAAATTATATGATATTATTTGAAAAAGGGCCATGGCAATGTAGGGGGCTCGAGCCGACGGGGAACACAGGGGGGACGTTTTCATACCCCCGTAGGGGAGGCGAGGAAATTTCAGCGACACCATACCAAAGAGCGGGGTCCCGGCACCCTCCCGAGGGGGGGGAAATAGTCCTTACCTCAGTTCCCGGAAGGCCGAGATGTACTCCCTGACTCCTGCCATCGGTGCGGTATACCTTTGGGGTATTCTTTTACATTTTCCTTACTAAAATTTTACCAGGATTCCAAAATGTATCTTTTCCTGTAGCTATTGTAGTTTTTGAGATATGATTGTTTTTTTTTTTTTTTTTTTTTTTTTTTTTCACTTCGAGTCTAACTATTTATGTATCATAGAGGCTACCTGTGAAAATTTTTTTTGATCCGAGCTCCCATTCCGTGTGGGCGTTAAGTAACTTTTACCATATATATATATATATATATATATATATATATATATATATATATATATATATATATATATATATATATATTTATATATATATATATCTATATTAATATAATTATATATATATATTTATGTATATATATATATATATATATATATTATATATATATAAATATAAAGTATATATATATATATATATATATATATATATATATATATATATATATATATATATATATATATATATATATATATATATATATATATATATAACATATATATATATATATATATATATATATATATATATATATATATATATATATATCTATTATTATTTATAAATATATATATATATTTATGTATTTATATATATATATATATATATATATATATATATATATATATATATATATATATTTATATTTATTCTTATATATATATATATATATATATATATATATATATATATATATATATATATATATATATATATATATATATATATATATATATATATATATATATATATATATATATATATATATATATATATATATATATATATATATATGTAGCACTCCATTATAACTTTGTAAAAAAATTTTAATTTATGTTCGTACTTATGCTAAGATTTGCGCGAGCAAAATTTTAGCATAAGTCGAAATGAAACAATATATAAACTCTTCCGTTTGAGATACTCTTCAGTCAGTCAGATCAAATTATTAAGAATCAAAAGAAAATCTCACTCAAGATACTCTCTTCAGAAATCCTCCCGGCAAGAGCGATAAACTTCAAGGAAAAGGCTGCGACTTGAATTTCGATCACAAATTTTCGCACTAAACGAAGAGTCAGAGGCAAGTTTGAAAAACGCACTGGAAAAGGCTGCGACTTGCAATTCGCCTACAAAGAGTATCTCAACAGAAGGGACTTTTGTTACTTTTATATTTTCATTGCGTATTTTACTTATGTTGAATAAAAACATCATTTCAAATATGGATTTTTAAATTTACCATCCTCTTATATAGGGTGCTTGCTCTTAAAGAAGCCACCAACTTAGCAAGTAACAGCCCTATATAATTGGTGAACCCGGAGTTGAACACCCAGAACTTCAATCAATGCCTTCTGATTACTAAAGAAAAACAAACAAAAATGAAGAAAAAGAAAAAACTAAAATAATACTAAAATTCCCTATCAGAACACTCTAAGAAAATGACTCAAGCAAACGAATATTATCGATACTGAACTTCAATTTTCATTTTATTTTTGGATTATGGTCTTCATCTTTTCACAACTCTCACAGTTCGAGGATTCATCGTCAGACATATGTAACTTCCTTTACGGTATGGATTTCTTTCATCATTTTAAGTTTGGATTATGGGCAGAAATTCATTTTTGGATTCCACTACGAACTTTGATTCCTTTTCGAATTCTAAATGGTTCTGTGACCGCTCCCTTTTATGTATGAAGAAATTTTTCAAATAAAGGACCTAAATTTCAAGCAATTTCGCCTCTACATATGTAACTTCCTTTATGGTATGGATTTCTTTCATCATTTTAAGTTTGGATTATGGGCAGAAATTCATTTTTGAATTCCACTACGAACTTTGATTCCTTTTCGAATTCTAAATGGTTCTGTGACCTCTCCCTTTTATGTATGAAGAAATTTTTCAAATAAAGAACCTAAACTTCAAGCAACTTCGTCTCTACATATGTCAAGCAATGTTTCTCTCGTAACTACAACTTTGAAAACTACGTGCGCATTGGTCAAATCATGGATACGTTAGAAACGTCTTATACTGGACCTTTCCTTGGATTTAATGGTTCGATCAATGTGGCCTATTTAACTTGTGAATAATTCAATTGTTTCATATCAATAATTATTATGTATTAACATTTTTGTACTTTTATGCATTTAAATGTTTGTATGTTTGTTTATATCTAACGGATATAACCAAATATGCTTGTGTTTGAATGCACTTTTTATTTTCTGTATATATAACATTATTGTATTTATATGTATTCAAATACTTGTATATATGTTTAGATCTTCGGATGTAACCAGTTATGCTCGTATTTGAATATTCTTCAAATTTCATGTATACTATTTTTGCCTTCAAATGTTTATATGTCTACTTATGTCTTCGGACATAATTAAATATGTTTGCATTTGAAAGTACTTTAATTTTATGTATTTTAGTTATTATTTATTGTATAATTATTATAACATACTTTCTCACTCCGTGTTTAGCGCAGGAAGTAATGTAGCACTCCATTATAACTTTGTAAAAAATTTAATTTATGTTCGTACTTATGCTAAGATTTGCGCGAGCAAAATTTTAGCATAAGTCGAAATGAAACAATATATAAACTCTTCCGTTTGAGATACTCTTCAGTCAGTCAGATCAAATTATTAAGAATCAAAAGAAAATCTCACTCAAGATACTCTCTTCAGAAATCCTCCCGGCAAGAGCGATAAACTTCAAGGAAAAGGCTGCGACTTGAATTTCGATCACAAATTTTCGCACTAAACGAAGAGTCTGAGGCAAGTTCGAAAAACGCGCTGGAAAAGGCTGTGACTACCAATTCGTCTACGAAGAGAGAGTATCTCAACAGAAGGGACTTTTTGTTACTTTTATACTTTCATTGCATATTTTACTTATGTTGAATAAAAACATCATTTCAAATATGAATTTCTAAATTACCATCCTCTTATATAGGGTGCTTGCTCACAAAAGAAGCCACCAATTTAGCAAGTCATGACCCTATATATATATATATATATATATATATATTTGTTATCTATATATATATATATATATATATATATATATATATATATATATATATATATATATATATATATATATATATATATATATATATATATATATATATATATATATACATATATATATATATATATATATATATATATTATGATTATATATTACATATTAAATATATATATATATATATATATATACATATATATATTATTATTATTATTCTTATTATAAGTTTATGTTGAAATATACAGATAAATATATATATATATATTATTGTTATTATATATATATATATATATATATATATATATATATATATATATATATATACTATTTATATATATTATTATTTTGATAATTATTATAAATAAATATATAGTATTTTTAAATATATATATATATATATATATATATCTATATATATATATATATATATATATATATATATATATTATATTATATATATATATATATATATATATACATATATTATATATATATATATTATATATATATATATATATTATTATTATTATATATACATATATATATATATTATTAATATATATATATATTATTATATATTAGGATATATATCATATATATATATATATATATATATATATATATATATATATATATATATATATATATATATATATATATATATATATATATATATATATATATAATACAAGAGATGCTTAAAGTTTGTTCCAAATTATAAAAATAACTCACCATAAATGGGTCACTTTCAGACTCAGTCCCATCACCTTCAGTGCCTTAATGTGGACGAGTAAGATTCGATGCAATATTACACTTTATTTCCTCCAGTATCCTGGTCTTGGCAGCTTGGTACTTCCCCTCATTTAACCTACGTACCACTCCGAGTTTGAAGTGAGGATGCAGGGCTGTTGCCATAAGCAAATCAAAATCATCAAAGATACTGCTGAACCTCGGTTCAAAGCCCTTTTCTTTCCCTTTGTTTGCCTTTGGTTGCTTTAGCAAGTAGTTGACTAAGTTTTTGGCATAGTTAAATTTTTCCACCTCTCGTTGCATTTCCCCGATCTTGTCCTTGAGGAGGAAGAGATTAGGCAATAGGACTCCCGCGTACGCATTCTTCTCTTCCTGCAACATATCAAGCCTAACAGCAATAGGCGCCATTATTTCGATGTACTCCGCAATTACCTCCTTATCACTTTTATTAAATACTGGAAGACAAGGCTTTTGCTCCATACAAATGTTGTTGATTTGTGTCATGCGACCATCAAGGTTCTTAAGCAGGTCTTTTATAGAATCGTATAGGGAGTTCCAGCGAGTAACACTTGGTGTTTTAAGCTTTGTTCCCAACTCCTTCTTAATTCTCGCAGCAGTTGTAGTTTTCCTGTTTTGGGCATTCCACAATTCCTGTGCTTTGGTAAGTGTCTTATTAAATGGATCCTTGGTACCAGAGGACCAGCGAGGAACATTTGAAACATCCTTAGTAGCCAAGATGTTTAATGTGTAGGAAATGCAACGGCGATGTTTAGTTAGGCTAAGTGCATCATGTTCTTCAAGCAGATTTTCTAGCTGGAGAGGTTTTGTCTGCAGAACCTCTGTGTCACTAATTTGCTCCATCTCTTCACGCTTAACCACTATCTCTGCAATCGGTGCCTGTTCTTCTTCCTCTTCGTCACCCGTTTCTGCATGAGCATCCACCCGAAAGGCTGCACAGAAATTTGCACCGTTATCTGTTGTAATGCAGACAAC
>JABUQX010038796.1:10000-22500 GCA_015478945.1 Trachelipus rathkii
ATTGTATGAATTCAAACACATTTCATAAAATTGAAGTGAAAATGGGTATAGTCAAATTGAAACTTCGGTATTAAAGCAGGCTCACACCTCTAAAAATATATTTTTTTAAAATGTTCAAATCTATGTAATCTAACTAAACTCATAGCCTTTACTTAACGTACATATAGTTTAAATCTATGTAAACTAACTAAGCTCTTACTTAACGTTTAATATATTTATTTTTATATTTATACTTTATTTCACTCTGCATTGTTAAATAAAACACGCATGTCATCATCATCATCATCACCATCGTCATCGTCATCGTCATCACCCACCTTCTTTCCCCAGGTTAGGGGTAAGTTGTGTCACTTAAAATGAAAACAGAAAAGTAGTTGAAGAATATGACGCAAGTCGAAAAGAAAGTCGTCTTACCGCCCCTTTATACCCCCAAGCGAGAGGTCGTCAATGTGTTAGTACATTTTTTAGACGCCCTTATATATATATATATATATATATATATACATATATATATATATATATATAAATATATATATATATATATATATATATATATATATATATATATATATATAATATATATATATATATATATATATATATATATATATATATATATATATATATATATATATATATATATATATATATATATATATAAATTATATATTATATATATATATATATATACTTATAAATATATATATAAATACATATAAATATATATATAAATACATATAAATATATATATATATATATATATATATATATATATATATATATATATATATATTTATATATATATATATATATATATATATATATATATATATATATATATTTATATATATATAATTATATATATTTATATATATATATATATATATATATATATATATATATATATATATATATATATATATATATAAATATATATATATATATATATATATATATATATATATATATATATATATATATATATATATATATATATATATATATATATATATATATATATATATATATATATATATATATTTATATTTATATATATATATATATATATATATATATATATATATATATATATATATATATATATATATATATATATATATATATATATATATATATATATAATACATATATTATCGTGATAAATATCTATTATTTTATCTTGAAAATTTGTGAAATCAAACTTCATTTCCTTTGCTAATATTAGGTCGATTTAGACACCGAAAATTTGTATACATATTAATTATTATATAATGTAGATACTATACTAGTTTCATCTGTTTTGAAATTATTAACAGTAAAATTCAGAAGAACTGACGAGTATTTCTTATTCACTATTCTGATAATCCTCCTCGAACAGTTTGATTATAGCTGTTATATCTTTCTAAATATTTGAAGCATCCACGGGAACACAAAATTCCATTCTTTATTGTATAGTAGTTTCTTAATTTAAATCGACCCCTTTGGCCTAGGGAATAAGGTCAAAGTTCACCCTTTCGTGAAAATGTAAAATCTAGCTTCTTTCCTTTCTTACCTTGAGTTCAGAGTTGAGATTCACATCATTTAATCAGAATTTCACGCTGAATTTACTATTACATATTAATTACTATGCCAGTAGCTAGCTAGTAGTTAATTTATTCAATTATTTTCCTATGTATTTGTTGCTAACATGTGGGAAAGTTTTCATATTTCACCATTGAAATTTATATGTCAATTATATTATACAACTTTTAATTAAAGTAATTCTTGATAATTTATTCACAGTTAATGAATAAACTATAATTATTGTTCTATGCTCGTTTCCAACCGCTTTTGCTTACTTTGGCGGGGCTTTAAAATTGATGCTTTACTTCTCTCACCAGTACTTTAGGAACATCGAAAAGAAAGTTTAGAATGCAGTTACAACTTAGATTTCTGATGTCCTCTTTTAAAAACCACATTCACTATTATATGCTTCTAATTAACAATTAATTAAACCATTACAGGCGAGTTTAAATAATATTTTCCCTTTTTAAATAAACAAGTTATATATATATATATATATATATATATATATATATATATATATATATATATATATATATATATATATATATATATATATATTTATATATATATATATATATATATATATATATATATATATATATATATATATATATATATATATATATATATATATATATATATATATATATATATATTTATATATATATAATATATAAATATATATATATATATATATATATATATATATATATATATATATATATATATATATATATATATATATATATATATATATATATATATATATAGTTATATATATATATATATATATATATATATATATATATATATATACATATATATATATATATATATATATATATATATATATATATTGTTAATTTTTTTAAACGCATATTGAAGTTTTTCTCCATCGTAATATTACACTGTTAAGAAGCATTGAAGAAATTATATTAGATTATATAGAAAAAATATCTATTAACCGTTGGGTCGAATTTACCGTCGAAATTTATCGTTAATCGTTATTATATTTCGACCGCCCTAGGAGAGAAATCAAGTTTATTTTATTATCGCAAAAATAGTGAAAATAATTAATTTATTCGATTGAGTTAATTTAAAAATTGCTCTTCTCTGTGTTAAAATATGATAATAATTTATTGACAATAATGTTCAGTTCTTTAATATTATCCATTTAAAAATTTATGTTAAGAAAATTAATATTGATAAAGAGAAACTATTAATATTATTATTATATCAAATCAAAATTTTGTATGCTTAATTTTAGTATTATGTCAAAATCATCCCTTTGAAAAAATAAGGTATTCTCGGAGAGTTGAAAATATTAATCCTAAAATTCCATCTTTTCAAATATTAAATATCCAATTAATAATACTAATATTATATTATTAGAATATTTACGTAGTAAATTGGTAACATAGACATGAGTTGAAATATCTATAAGATAAATATAAATCATAAATCTATTTGACTTTAGTTATAGTAACTAAATAACTGGTCGAGCTACGCACACCGAAAGGGTGTGGTAAATTTGTGCGACTTTAATTCTTTAATTTTGATTGTAATTTAGATTGACTCAAATGCAAATATTAGTAGTAGAATATATAGAATATAATATTAAGTATTGTTACTGATTTAAAAATATAAATATTTCATATTAAATATCGTTGTTAAATTAATATGATATCGTTCTCAGCGAACAGCTGATCCACACATGGACAGACATTTTCTAAGAAAACATTCTTTACGTGTCAGCTGACATAATATAGAAATAATTATTATTATTATTATTATTATTATTATTATTATTATTATTATTATTATTATTATTATTATTATTATTATTATTATTATTATTATTATTATTATTATTATTATTATTATTATTATTATTATTATTATTATTATTATTATTATTTTTATTATTATTATTGTTATTGCTATTGTTATTGTTATTATTATTGTTATTATTATTATTATTATCATTATTATTATTATCATTATTATTATTATTATCATTATTAGTTATTGTTATTATTATTATTATTATTATTATTATTATTATTATTATTATTATTATTATTATTATTATTATTATTATTATTATTATTATTATTATTATTATTACTATTATTATTATTATTATTATTATTATTATTATTACTTAATTAGAATTAAATGTTATTATTATTATTATTATTATTATTATTATTATTATTATTATTATTATTATTATTATTATTATTATTATTATTATTATTATTATTATTATTATTATTATTATTATTATTATTATTATTATTATTATTATTATTATTATTATTGTTATTGTTATTATTATTTATTGTTACTATTAATTTTATATTTTTTAGGTCATTTGTTATGAGAAATCTTAACATAAAAAATTATTGATGTTACACATATATAAAAAATTTATTAATATTTCTTTTAACATAGTCCATGAATTACATATAATTTGATGATTATTGTAGATATTTGATCAATCGAGCTTCGAATAAGAATAGTCGCTGTCATTTAACTGATTTCATAAACTAACAATTGTGCGTACTAAGAGGTGAGTTAATAAGAATCAAAAGTATTTGTAATTATTTTCATCGGCAAAATAATACCTTTTCTTTTCTGCGTTAATTTAGGAATCATTTTTTTATACAATTTTTATAATATTATTTGGGAGAGCTAGCAACTACTCATCACTTATTATTTTTTGATTGCAAAACACGGACTAGAATATTTTTATTTTATTTTTATTTATTACATTCTTTAAAGAGGGTGAACTTGGCTTCACCTACATGTTGTAATTAATTTTAAAACTCTTTTTTAATATGGCTAACCACAACTACTTCCGAGCATCCGGTCGTATGCGCCTTAGGGGTAGTTGTGGTTGGGAAGTGTTCGGCTGTTTAATAGAAGCAGGTGCACCATTCACCAAATAAATAGCCTGTATAATTATCTACACATATTATAAAGTTTGCTTTCCCTTGTCCCATTATTTTTAACCTCACTGAAAGAGAATTTTGAAACTGCTCTATATTCGCTGAATGCTTCGTAAACTATTTTATTAAAATAAGGAATGAACTAAGGTTTCTTTCATTCCAGGCTTTTTCACTTAATTATTCATCCATAAAGTAAATAACAAATTTAAATCTATATATATGCAGCAGTAATGTATCCTGCAATAACCAATGTAGTATTTACTATTTAGCAGGGTTGGGGATTTTTCGGATTTTTCGAAAAAAAATCAATTTTTGATTTTTTGGATTTTTTGGATTTTTTGGATTTTTTGAGAATCGTGACGTCACGCGAAATATAATCTGTAAATAAAAATTATTTTTAAGTTCGATTAAGTTTTATTTTTAACGCTAATCCCTATATCTGAGTTCAACATCTTAAAATAGGGCTTATAGTCTAAGATACAATGAAACCGCAACACTAAAGAGTGTTATTTGATAATAATGGATAATATAATTACGTTCAGATAAAGAAATGTTTTGAGAACATGATCTTTTGGTTGACATTTTATATGCTAGATAATTGAACAGAGTAGCCTTGCGAAGTGATCAAGCTACGTAGTTCTTCTCGGTGTAATACAAATATACCAAAATTAATTCATATATATATAGAAAAGCAAAAAAATCCAATTTTAATGAAAAATATGATTTTTTGGAGCAAAAAATCAAGTGAAAATTAGTTGAAAAAATCAATTGATTTTTCCGTGCCATCCCTGCTATTTAGTAAACCTAAAACGTTTCTTCAGTCAGGCACTTCAAATACTATTTTTAAAATTGTTTGATCTGATATATAACAAATTATCAGTTATATAGAAACCTTAGTCAGAGATTTGGTGTAAAGGTAGTTGCAGAATTATATAATATATATAATATATATAATATATTTATATAATAATAATATTTAAAATTTAATGTATAAATAAAAATTTATTTATATATAATATAATATAAATATATATATATATATATATATATATATATTATAGTATATATATATATATAATGTATATTTTATTATGTATTATATATATAATATATTATACTATATTATATATATATTATATATATTATAAGATCTATATATATTCTATATATATGTTATGTATTATATATGATTTTATATTATATAGTGTTAATATAGTCATATAGTTTAATATATTATATAGATGTATATGTATATAAATATATAGTATTAGTATATAATATTAGTAAATATTACTTTAATATGTAGTATGTATTGTATATATATAAGTATATATTTATATATATATATAATAATGAATAGGTATTATAAGAATTTATATAGTAACTTATATACTGTATATTAATTGAGGCTATAATAGTATATAGTATTATTATATATATATATATATATGAGTATATATATTATTATATATATAGTATTATATAGTAATTATTATATTATAATATATATTTTATTATATATATATATTTATAATATATATTTATATATTATTTATTATATATATATATATTATAATATATTTGTTATATATATACTATATGATATATATATTTATATATATTTATTAGATATAATATATATATGATAGATTTTATATTTTAAAATATAAAAATATATTATAATTTTATAAAAATATATATGTATTTATTATATTATTATTATATAATTTTATATATGTTATATGTTATATTTTATATATATTTTATATATATATTATTGTAATGTCCGAGATTCATTATATTATTATATATATATATATTATATATATATATATATAATATTTATAATATATATAAAATATTTTATATATATATATTATATAATTTATTTTTATATATATATATATACTTATAATAATTTATTGTATTTATATTAGTATGAGCGATTAGTTATGTAAGATATGAAGTAAGAAGTAGGTTATAACGTATGTATTTGATATTTATTAGTGTAAGGGTATATATATTGTATAAGTGATGATATAGATTAATTATATTATATATACGTATATATTAAGAGGTACAATACATATTATTGTATTAATGTGTATATTATTATATGATTATATATATATATTTATATTTATATAATTGTAAATATATATATAAGTATAATATTATATATAATTATTATATTATATATATATATATTTATACTATTATATATATATAACATGTATATTATATATGTATATATATATATATTATATTAATATATATATATATATAGTATATATATATACTATATATATATAGTATTTTATTTATAATATAGTATTTTAATAATTAAAGTCACTTATATATATATTATTATATATATATATAGTATATATAATTATATTATATATAATTATTATATATTATTTATATATATCTATATATAGTATAATATATTTATAATATATTATTATATATATATTATATTATATTATTAATATTAACTTTATATTATATATATATATATATTATATTATATTTTATATTATATAATATAATTTAATATTTAATATATATATTATATTATATATTATAATATATATATATTATATATAATATATAATGTATAATAGTATTAATATATAAGTAAATTATAATATTAATATATGGTTATATTATTTATAAGTTATTATATATTTATATATATATATAAATATTATTAATATTTAAATATATACTTTATATATAATATATTAATATGATATATATATATTATATATATATTTTATCATATATATAATATTATATATTTTTAGTATATATTTATATATTAATAGTATATATTTATATATATTATTATAATAGTATATATTATTATTATATTGTATTAATATATATATCGTATATAATATGTATATATATATGGTTATTAATAATATATATATATATACTAGTATTATTAATATTATATATTATATATATATATATGTTATATATATATATTTTATATATATACGCTATTATATATATTATTATTATTATTATATATTATATATATGATTATTATTTATATATATAATATTATATTATTATATATATTATATTATTTTTATATTATATATATATAATATATATTAATATATACTTAATATTATATATATATATATTAATATATTTAAGTATATTATATAATATATTATATATATTATATATATTAGTTATTATTTATATATATTTGATATTATATATTATAGATATATAGTTATATATAATTAGTATTATATATTATTATATAGTATATAAATTGTTATATATATATATTATATATTATATATATATATATATTATATATATATATTTATATACTATATATATATATAATGTAATATATTATATATTATATATATTATATATATTTATATATACTATATATCTAATTATATATATATTATTATAATATATATATTATATATTATATATATATTATATAGTATAATATATATATATATATATATATATATATTATATAGTTTATTATTATATATATATATATATAGTATATTATATATATATATATATATATATATAAATATATATATATGATATATATATATACTATATATAGTATATATATTATATATTTATAAAATATATATATATAATATATATATATTAATATATATTTATTATATTATATTTATATATATATATTTATATATTATATATAGTATTATATATTTATATTATTTTATATATCTTATATATAGTATTATATATAATTTATGTTAATATATATATTATAATAATATATATATATTAGTATATTTATATATATGATATATATATATAATATATATATATATATTATATATATATTATAATTTTAATTATATATATACGATATTATATTAATATTAGTAATAAGTATATATATATATATATATTAATATATATAATATATATATATTTATATATATATATATTATAAGTATAGTATATATATTATATTATTATTATAATATGTATATATTATTATGTTATATTATATATTAATATAATATAATTATAATATTATATTATATATTATATACTATATATAATATATATATTTATATATAACGTATATATATATATAATATAATTATATTGTATATAATATATATATATTAATATATTAGTAGTATGGTCTGGATTTTTTTCGAAAGCGAGCACTTTGTTGCACAAAACACATTGGGGCTTTTCAACATTTTACGAGACTGGGAATCCCCTGAAGATGCTTAGCTTTCCTAAATCAAGGGTAATTTGTATATTGATACAGGTGTTGATGTGAAATCATGTTAAAACTTTGTTTGACATATTAAGATAAAATTATTGAAGCAGTATTGATCGAAACTTTCCTATTACTCTGCATATCAGTTCCTTTAATCAGCCAGATCATTACATGAAATTTTAAACTCAGTTCTTGTTCCATTGCTCACGATCCAACATAAATTCCACCGGGGATGTCCTATCAACGATAACATTACTCTTTCTACTTGTACTTTCAAACTCTACTGTTACAGACCCTGCAAATCTCTAAAATCCTAAATTGTACCAATTTTTAAAGACAACCAAAACTTTAACAAGCACGAGTAGACCGAGTTCACAATCTGACGAATGAGGCCGTGAATGTTGTTGGGAGATCCTATTGCATACATATGTTTTCCAGTCTGATGATGGTCACGAGTGGCTCAAACGTAGTTTAAATCTGGATTAAAAAAGTTTATGAGTCATTCGGCCTTTGGATCTCGTTTTTTTATATTAACTATATATATAATTATATATTAATTATATATTATTATATATTATATATGTATATAATTTTATATATTATAATATATATATATATATATTTATTATATTATGATATATAAATATCTATATATATATATATAATAGTATATTATATATATAATATATATTATATATATATATATTATATATATAATAGATAATAATTATCTATAATAATATATTATATATATATATGTATTAATATATTCTGTTATTATATATATACATATTATTAATATATATATTTTATATTGATATATTTATATAATATATTATATATAATATATTATTTATATATATTAATATATTATATTGCTTACATTGAATAAGTTAATGAAAAAGGTAGATAACTCTTACTTTATTGTTAAATTTTATTCTTGAATCCTTATTAACAATGAAAATGTTTTTATAGACTATTTTTCTTCATTAGTTATACCAAGTATTTACAGAAACTATGTTATAGAGTAGGTTTGATTAATATATCTATATATTTTATTTATTTATATTATACTATTATATATATTAATAGTATATTATATTTTTTTTATTATATTATTATAATTATTATATATATTCATATATATATATAATTTATAATATTATATAATAATATATATTATTATATAATATATTTTATTATATTATATATATATGATATAATATGGATCTATATGTATGTTATATATATATATTTTATATGATATATATATTTATAATTTAAGTATTATATATAATATATTAATTTATATATTATTATTATATAATTATATGATATATATATGATATTATATATATAGTATATATTTATAATATATTATATAAATTTATATAGAGTATATATTTATAAATATCTTTATTTATAATTATATATAATATATTATATATAATATATACTATATATATATAACTATTTATTATATACGATATATATTATTATATTATATATATAATTACTATATATATATATATTATAATATTATAATATATATTTTATATATTATTTATCTATTTAATAATATTTTATTTTAGAAGTAATTAGGTAAATAATTAAGAATGCTATTTTTATAGAAGGTCTAATATTAATTTTCAGAAATTCATTCCAAGTGTTGAAAACTTCATTTGCTCTTTTAAGTTATTCATTAAATTATTTTATTTATTATTATTATTAATTTTCATACTTATTATTATTATTATTTTATTATTATAATTATTATTTTTTATTAATATAAATTCGAAATGAGATTATTATGATAAATTATTATGATGCTCATTTATTAATTATTAATTATATTATTTATTATTATTATTATTATTATTTATTATTATATTAATTAATTTTATTATATGATATCTATTATTTATTATTATTTTATTATTATTATTAATTATTATTATATTATATTAATTATTATTATTATTATTATTATTTTTTATTATATTATTATATATATATATATTATATTATATATATTATATATATTATTTTATTTTTATATTATATATATATTATATATATATAGATATATAATTATATATTTATTTATTAATATATATATTTTATACTAGATTATATATATATATATATAACTATATATATATAGTTAATATATATTTAAAATATCTATATATGCGGGTGTGAACTACTCCTTATTTGAATGCAGCAAATCAGGCTATAGGGGTTAGTGTGGAGAGGGCGTGGTCTCAATTGGGAGACGTTTTTCTAAAGTTTTGTTCCCTACCACGGCCGGTTGCAATCATGTGTTGGTACAGTATGGAAGGTCCTTTTTGCCGTTCGAGGTCTACTCTCGAACGTCATGATATTTGTGATGGAAAGACAACGCGCTTCGTAATCGCTTAATTAGGACCAGTTGGGCCCTGTTTCAGGACCGGATGATTGTACATGGGTCACTATCGTTTCTTACAATGAAGTGTAACAGACGGCGACTGGGCGTCACAGGCCATCAGATCTGGAACATATGAGGCAGTGAGAGCTTCAGTCTTGCAATCCCCACGGCGTTCTGCGCGTAAACATGCGTCTGCCCTTGGAATATTCGATCGTTCAGTGAGGCGCATTCTTCACGATGACCTTCATTACTATCCGTACAGGTTGTCAAGTGTGCAGAAACTCTCCGAACGCGACTTCATTTCCCGGAGGAACGCATGTGAGGCGCTTCTAGCAAACGTTCCTGAGGACGCCATTGTGTTTTTCAGTGATGAATTTCATTTCCACTTGAATGGATGCGTCAACAAACAGACCATGCGCTACTTGGCTAACACCAATCCCCGAGAATTTTATCAACGGCTCCTGCATTCACCAAAGGGCAGAGTGTGGTGTGCAATTTTCTCCGCCGTTATAGTTTTGCCATGTTTTTTTTGAGGAAAATGAGTTCACTGTGACAGTGAATTCAGACCGGTACGTGACCATGTTGGCTGAATATTTTTTCATACGTCTCGATGAATTGGACTTAAGGGACGTTTGGTTTCAACAGGACGTAGCAACGGCTCACTCTTCGAGGCATCGATGGCTGTTTCGAGAGACCACTTCCCGGAGCGCCTCATCTCCTTACGGGGCGATTTGAAGTGGCCAGCCCTCCCTCCCTATTTGGCCATTTGCGTTTTCTTCCTGTGGGGTTATCTGAGATTCCGCGTTTATTCCCGTCGGGACTAAAGATGAATTCAACATCAGTGTTAATATTGCAAACATATCCGCTCCTATGCTGGTAAGGGCCATGACAAACGCCAGAAATCGGCTTATTCAGTGTATGGACAGTGAAGGTCGGCACATGTTTAGATTTTCAAAATAATGTTAATAAAAGTTATTTTTTTTATTCTTTAGATATGTACCTACATTATAATGTGACTGAAATAAAGATGTTCAGAATCATAACATGTGTTTTATTTCGTTTTGCAAAAACGAAGTTAAGTTGCCACACCCTGTATATAACACAGATCAAGAAAGAAAAGAAAAACAATATTTATAATTACAAATATAATTATAATTATAATTATAATTATAATTATATTATTATTGATAATTATTATAATTATAATTATATTTAATATGATGATTTAATTTAACTATAATTATAATTATAATTTATAATTATAATTTATATTATTATTAAATTATTATTATTATTATTATTATTATTA
>JABUQX010038796.1:27500-40000 GCA_015478945.1 Trachelipus rathkii
TCCACGGTAAAATTTAGTTTAAAATAATTTTTATATATTATTTTCTTTCTTTTTTTTTATTATTAAACTTTCTAAAGGACTAGGGCTAATATATATTTACGCAAATATGTGAATGACTGGTATGTTGGAAGATTTTGGAGTACAGGAAGTCAAGGAGTAACTATACTATATTACTTGTATTGTTAATACATATAAAGTATACTATTATTAATACAGTTTTCATATTTCCCATTATATATATATTCTATATACATATTTATGGGCGTTATAAAGAACTTAGTTTTATATTATGTTTATACTGATGGCATATATAGATAGCCTTATTGTTCTTATAATTCCATTAATCTGCTAACCAATAATTAGTACATTCACAACTGAAAATATATATTGTACGAAGTAGTAATCTAGTATAGTAATATATAATTAACTTTCTATATATAAAAACTATATATATTAAAATCTCTATATATATATGACTAACTTATAAATCATAAACACATGTTCCTATCTCATCACTTTAAATCATCTAATAATATGTTTAATTCTTATTCTCAACCTTGTTGATATATCCTTGTATTCTTCTCTTTAATGCTTGCCTGCCTTCCTTATTATAGTCTATTATAATTTTCTTATCTTTGTTTATATTTACTAATTAACTTTTTGAGTCACATTTCCGATTAAGCTCTTTTATAAAACCTTGTCCGATGATCCCGCCTACTTTTAATGTGCATATATATAATTACTTCTTGTACTCCTATATCTGTTTTTTATGTTAGCAAGTAATATTTATCATATTATAGCTTATTTATCACACTGATCTATAAATAATCGCTAACATCACTAAAGCTATCATAATATTATTATTCCAATCAACTCTTTATCTATTTAGTCATACACTTTCATATTACCGCTCCTTCTTTCTCTATATATTGTATTTTGTTATATTTTTTCGGTATTTTTTATTTCTCGGGTATTTCCCTCTCGTTTTATTATTGTTTATAGGTCATTTGGCACATATCTGAGCTTCTGGAGATCAGCATACAAATAGAGTTGTGTTCTATAAAGTCTATAATGTTTTTTAAATGAGAATTGAGTAACTTTTCATCAGGTGCTTTATAACTATAAGCATGGATGATTAGTATGGTTTAAAAGCCGACCGCACCCATTAGGTCTTCTTACATCTTGATACACAGTCCGAATAACCGATCATGAGTACTAAGAAAAAAATTCAGTGGGATGGTATATTACCAAATAGTTATGTTAGGCTACTTCAATTGTTTATTAATTTGCTTTTGAACTTTTCAAATTTCGACATTGCTTGTTCTATTAGGAGCAGTGCTGCTTATAGCGTACTATTTAGTTATCTCCTACCTGTATAAATAGGATCTTAACCGAAATTGGTTGATTTCGCCTGCGCTAAAATCGGCGGGACTTCCAGCTGTCAATCTGTTAAGTTCTAATTTTTTATGTTTAGGTATTATACTTTCGCTGCGCTCCGGTTCATGCGGACCACAAAGATGTTCTGTTTTTTATTTATGGTACACAATCAGAATTAGATTTTGTGAGCATCACTTTGCTCTTAAATAACTCCTCAATCTATCCACTACTTACTACTGCTGGATCTCATTCCGTTCATGCACATAGTACATACTTCTTGTCACCCTCACTCATACAACTTGCTTTAATAGCCTCACGAATTGCTCTTTTCTCAGGTCCGTCTAGACGACTGTATTTGTTTTTCTATTCTAAACCCTTAGATCCCCTTACCCTAAGTTCCGCTCGCGGCGTTAATGTCTCCTGGTATTTTTATATTTAATGTTGCGCGCGTTATCTCTTTACATCTAGGTTCTGTCCTCCTTCGCTCGCACCCCATAGTGTTTACGGTCCACACGGTGAGCCAAGTTCAAGTGCCGGCACGGCCCAGCAAGCTCGACCCGTTTGCCCAGCCCTACTTATACGCCTAGCTACACCACGTCTTTCTATGCGCTAAAGTGTTAACTCCATCGCCCATTTTCGTTTTCTTTTTATTTTATATCCCCTGCCGTCTTTTCCCCCCGCAGTGTGCACCTTATTCCGTGTTTAACCCTTTTTTAATTCTTGTTTTTTTTTTGTTGTTGTCTTTTGTTTTCCCGCCCTCCTCCTCCAAAATACTCCGCTTGCTGTGTGCCCTTTTTTTTGTTTTTGTTTCGCTGCGGGATTTGTTCCGCCCGCTCCGCCTGTTCTCGTCAGTTGTCCCCTTCTTCTTCTGGATTCGTTATTCTTTTTTTTTTATTCTCATTCCTCTTGCATAGGCTCGATTCTAGCGACCTCCTTTTTGTCCACCGGTTTATCCTTATTCAACACTTCCGGCTCCTTCGTTTCCCTCGGCCGTGTCCTCACTCCTGCCTCCCTCACTCTTTCCGACTTTTCGTTGTTGATACCCTCCGTTTGGTTCGCTGTCTTTGTTCTGTTCCTTTTCTTGCGCCTGTTTCCTAATCCCGCACTGTCAGCACGTACTACCCTCTCCTCCTCAAAGCCTTGCCTGCGCATGTGCGAGTCATATTCACGCGGGAACCCCAAGACGGCGCCGGCTAATCCCTCGCCCACTCTGCTTGCGCCTGTTGCCATTTGGTATCCCATTGGCTCTTGCTATCTATCTATCCTTGAGTTCTGACTCGCACAGTATAGTTCAGGTTTTGCTACGTGAACTTCCTCTTCACATGTTATGCTGTATATAAATGATTATTAACCTTATCATACCCTCTAATACCAACAACACATACACTGTTTATATGATACTTCAAGAGGGTATAAGAACCTGTGTTGTAGTTTGATTAGTTTATGGTTTATTGAGTGTTGTAGCAAAGATATATGCTGGTATTTTAACAATTATACCTATTTTGAGTATATATTGTTTATTCTATATACGCTTTTTGTTTCTTAGAATAGTCCAAATCGCTTACTATATCTATATATTTATATCTACAAATATGATTATTTATAACCAATTTATATTTTTTGACCTCTTTTTGGTCTTGTTAGCTATTACCTCAGATTGCTTGGATTCGCGTGAAATTTATAGCTCGATCCATCTATTTATGGTGAAAGAAGGAACGACGTCCTTACTCTGAGACACAGTAAAGCTGACTTGAGCTCTTTGGCCTCCGTCTTTCCTGGTCCCTAGTTTAGCGCGTTTCCTATCTAGTGCGTAGTAACCCAGGTCTCACACATACTGTTGCGCTGATGATCCAAACAGAGGCAACAGGCCTGTGAAACAATTATATTTTGTGCGAGGCCCCGCGTTGGCATGACATCGAGCAAAAAGATATAATTCTCATTAACCTCTTGTAGCATTTGCGGCAAGTCGTTCATATTTCCACATTTGGTTTTTTTTCCCTTTGTGTGGTTTCATAGTACTAGATGCTTATATTTATTTTTTATGTCTTTCTTCCACTATACTCTAAATACCTTACTCTAAACATATGATTTTTTTACATCTTTACCTAAGTGTTGTACTAATATAAGATTCCTCTCTAAATAAGTTCTACACTTACATTAGACGTGCTTCATGGCATACCGGTTCTATATACACGATTATACAGGTCAATGCCCGCATGGTTTTAACTTTTATTGACCAATACCCTATTAGACTAGACTGCTACCGTCTTACGCTCAGACATACCAAGGTTTACTGCAGCACTGAGTGATCATTCGTAGAGCATATAGTTTTACTACCCTACTGCTACCAGTACCCTTGTTTTCTTTATTTTATGACCTC
Source organism: Trachelipus rathkii (assembly GCA_015478945.1). Classification (NCBI taxonomy): domain Eukaryota; kingdom Metazoa; phylum Arthropoda; class Malacostraca; order Isopoda; family Trachelipodidae; genus Trachelipus; species Trachelipus rathkii. The sequence continues at coordinate 31,258 of JABUQX010038796.1, forward strand.
CGAAAGTAGCCTTTAACTATTTTCACCCGCCTAATTTGTTCCGCTTGGTCTAGACCCGCACTACAACTTATGTCGGATCTCATTGTGAAATGGACTCCCTTGGCTGGTATCTCGATAACCACATTGTGTTATGTTTTTATTTTGTATTCTAACTTTTCCCCTACCATCGGCATCCCTTCCGTAACGTTCTAGGATTTGCCTGCTTTACACATTAAGTACACCTCAGTTCACTTGTTGTTTCATAGTTTATACAGTGCGTCTATCAATATGTTTCATCCTCGACACCGCTACACATGTTCCATTATTTGTGGGCCGCCGTGACACTTATTATCCTGCCGTAGAGGTGTTACATGCACGATAATCCAGCTTTCGACACTCCTTTTATTTGCAGACCAATATCATTGATAGTCGCCCTTGCACCTTCTCTGTGGTAAGTATCCTAAGTTCCTTTATACGTTATAGATGTTTCTAAGACAGATTGACCTCCATGAGCCATATGTATTAGAGGCACTCAGCGCCTATTGTGTTCTCTCTCACTTTTTTTTTTTGTCTTAACTGTTACATCATTCTCAAATTTCGGAGAACTATGTATTGCCATGATCCAATGATTTACTTTCCTTGTATTGCATAACTATTTTATTTTATTCAATATGTGACTCGCCAATAAATATCAGTAAGATTTTTTCCATCTGCCCTTGCCTTAGTGCCCTTCTTCGTCTCTGCTCTTCCTCCTTTTTTGTCTCACATAGGCAGCGGCCGTTCCTTTTGTGCCTTCCTGTTATCCCCGTAATTTACGTTTCCTCCTTACGTGAACGGTCAGCCTTCGTCTTATCTCTTCATCGGTTCGCTTTAACTGCCACTCGTCTTCCGTGATTACATTGACCATTTCATCTTTGTTCTTTATCGCCACACTTCTTTTTTTTTTTCAATATTTTTTTTTTTTATCTGGTGTTTCACCTCCATCATTTTTTCCACGCGTCCGTCTTCGACGGGTTAAGACCCAGTTTACTTCCACACGCGCCTCGCCGCTGCTCGTCCTTTGCCCATTTGTGCACTAAATTTTTCGTGACCTGACAGCTTTGGCCAAGTTCTTTCCAGGCTTAAAGACACCTGCTCAAACACTTGAACCCCTTTGGCATATTTTTCGCAATCTTTTTAAATTAGTTTCTTAATGTCGACTTTTTTGCTAGATTCTTATATTACCAGCTGCGACATGTTCTACCCGCGCTCTTTAACGCTCGACTTTGACCTTCACTTTAAATTTGCCTACCTCTCTGGCTCTTTTCTCTTCCTTGCATGATGCTCACATCCTCGTCCTCCCTGCAGCGGGCCGGCCGCTCAGCGCAGGACGGTTTTGCCCCCACTGCTTTTGTCTCTTTGGGCGTTTGGGTTTCTTCTTGGTTGTCCCTTGCTCTTCAGAAGGCGCCCGCGGCTGGATTTCGCCGACCCTGAAGGATCTTGTTTTGCCGCACTATGGCTCTCGGAATGGCTGTGCTTTGGATACTCCTGCAAGTGCCCCTTAGCCATACGTGATATCCCCCGTCTGTCCGCGCCCTTTCTTCCTAATGATTTTAACTGTTTATCGTTACTGCACGAATATTCCTTCCCATTCCGCCTCGTTATACGTTTTGGTTGGTTACTTGTATGAATTTCGCTCTGCTGAAATTGAAGAAAGATTGGATAATGTATCATAGAAAGAATGGGATGGTTCAATAAGAACCTTTTCTTGTTAGAAAGGCACCTTCGCGGAAAGATGGTCTTAATGGTCTGTTAGAACCGACCCAGCGTTTAGATCATTGGGAATTTTTAATGCCGTGAAATTTCCTCTGAACAATGACTCCGCTCCCCGACTTCTATTCTGTCATCATCAGATAGAAAGCAATGATCTCAGGATAGTAGTTTTGAATCGAATCTTATTATACGATTATTTTGTGCTAATGATTCTGCATTAGAAGAAACGATACTTTTATGAAAGCTAGAGAGGCTCCCATAATTATGAATAATAGGTTTGTTCTATTGAGGAACAGACATAGCAATGTTTTGGATGAATTATGATGGAGGTCTGGTGTATGAATTCATGACCTTTAGTTAATCCTTATCAGAGGTCTAGAGATGGAAGCACGTAATCTAACTGCCTGCTGTTGGATGAGTATATATGATACCAGAATAATACTTAAACGAAGTATAGACGCAGTAGGGTCTGGGAGAACAGATTTAAGTGATTATTTCTCGAAGGATTTAGGAACGGACTAACCTCAAGAATAAATAGAAAGAAGATTATTGAAGTAGAGACTTTTTAATGAATTCTTCGACATTCTATGAATAACATGGTTTCAATGATCTCAAAGAAGTCTACGGTCTCCATTCTAGAGGGGCCGAAACCCAAAAAGGGGTTTTGCCTTTAAAATGAAATTTTAAAGGTCAGTAAGCTAATAATACATAGACTTATGCTCTAGCAACAGTCTTATGTTGCACAAATATATGAAACTTAACACAGAAAACTTAAGTGACACTCTCTTAGTCATACACATTGGCTACCAAAATGTTGCACAAATTATGAAACTCAGTCACAGAGGGCTTAATCAATTAATCATATGAAATCGCAATTAATAACTGAATTTACATTAAGAGTTAATATAATAGGAATACACAGTTTGAATTCCAAGCAACCGGCTTTATAATGCCAGGCACTTTTACACATGTCCTTCTTCTTGTAACGTAGGACCTAACTCTGATTAAATTAATTTTCTCACAGTATGAGTTGGCACACAGAATTCACAATTAAATAGTCAGTGATAATAGGAATACATTGATTTAAATTCTAAAGTGCCGGCCTTTATTGTACCAGGCACCTTCACACGTCCTTCCTTCTGTATCTAGGACTCACACTCCTTCCTCGCCCTAAGATTCTTTTATTCTCGGCACTCTTCCCTGGGCATCACTTTTTGTGATTGGCCCTTACAAAATTTAAGTTACCAAATAAAACCGGTGTAGGCCCTATTACATAAAAATATTGACTCAATCTAGTTTTTGTGTGCAGGAACCTCTTTTGAGAGTGTGTTTACATTACTAAAATTTAGCAGGTTACACAAATTATATGTAGGATAAGAGGATTCCGGTCCTTAATATAAAATATATATATATATATATAGTATATATATATATATATATATATTAATAATATATATGATATATATATATTATTATAATATATATATATATACTAATATATATATATATAATATATATATATTATCATATATTTTATAAATATATATAACTATTGAGTTGTGTAGCAGGACCCCCACGCTGCAACAAAGAAGCGGCCACGACTGGGCCTAAAAAATTAACAAAACCATGGAGGCCCTAAGCACATACATATTCAAATGTAAAGAAGATTGAAAACGGCGAATGAATATTCAGTCCCAGTCAAAATTAATATAAAACTAAAAGTAAAATTGTATCCTTACATTTAAATAGTCCTATAACTAACTAACAAATAATATTGTACAAGAATTATCCACGTTCTTGCGAGAGCAGAAAATAGAGTAACTGCTAAAGTGGGACGAATTCAATAAGATATACCTTATATAGAAGGGTGTTATTTTGCGGTAAAGGTAGGAAAATGACGATTGGCGAATAATGTCCAGAATGGAACAATTCAATGAAGATCATGGCGAACAGTATTGCCGGGTGTGGGCGACTGCAAAAATTGCAAAATGTGGAGGAGGGTCCAGTGACATATTCACGATGACTGGGACGTGATATTAGTGTGCCAATACGGAAGTCGTGCAGTATACATCGTGTTAGCGCTTCGTCGTGGAAAAAAGACACTTACCATGCTGCGGCTTATATTTCTGAGTTATGCTCCAGCTGATCACTCGGTCCAGCACTTTTGCCAATAAGATCGAAAAGCTCTGTCGGAGAGCAGGATAGTAAGCAGTTGATGGGAGGGGCGACCTTGTCGAATGGGATCCGGGAGGTACCTGGAACACTACGAAAAGAGGAGGCAGCATTTTGGCCTTCTGTCGCGATTCATTTCCATACGCCCCTATGATATATATATATATATAATAATATATATATAATATATATATATATAATATATATTATAATAATATATATATATATATATATATATATATATATATATATATATTATATATATATAATACTATATATATATAATATATTATATTATATATATATATATATATATATATTTATCATATATTTATATATATGATATATATATATATATAGTATCTATATATATATATTATATATATTATATATATACAAATACATATATATATTTATAGTATATATATATATATATATATATAATATAATTATATATATATATTATATATTATATATATAGTATTGAACAATTTTCATTAAGCAGTTGGACTCCGGGTTAATTATTGACGGTTAGGTTAATTTAGGTTAGAGTTTGGTTAGGTTAGGTTAGGTTACCTTCAAAAATTTCAAGAATTCTAACCCTAATTCTGCTTGAAAAATAACACTATAGTAAATCGAGTGAAAATTTAAGAAACCTTGAGTTCTAGTCCTTATAAATAGCCATAATATTTATATATATATACTATTATATATATATATACTAGTATATATATATATATACGTATATATATATATTAATATATATATATATATTCATATATATATAAATAGTATATATATAATATGTTTATATATATATATTATATAATATTATATATATATAATATTATATATATATTTATATATATACTATATATAATATATATTATAATTATATTTATATATATATATATATATACTATATATATATAATATATATATATATATAATAGTAAAATAATAAAATAATAATGAATAATATAATAAATATAATAAAATAAATAATAATAAGAATTATAATAAAATTAATAATAAAATAATAAGTAATAATACAAATAATGAATAATAATAACAATACCACAGAATAATTAATCATAACTATATCAGTGTTTCTTTCAGAAAATTTTCTCCGGGGGGCTTTACAGAGATTCGCGAGTGCACAATGCCAAACTAACATAATTTTACATAAAATAAAGGATAATGATATTCTGTCACTTGTCAGGCTAATCTTATAGCTTATTAGATACTGTTTAATGATAAGGTAACATATCCGAAATATAAGCCAAATCTTTACTGTCAAAAAATATAGCAATGCTAGCTTTACTGAAATTTATTGGAAGTTAATAAGATAAAATAACCATAAGGGTAACGAAAAAACATTATTATGATGAGAATATTAATTTAAAATATATATAGAAACGACCAGAAGAATTTTAAATAAGGAAATACGATCTTTTGTAAAAAAAATTATATATATATAATTATATATATTATATAAATATATTTATATATATATTATATAATTATATATTATATTATATTCATATCATATATATATATATAATATATATATTATATATATATATATATATATATATATATATATATATATATAATATATATAATAGAATAATATATTATATATAATAACCTTTGCGTAAGGCGTATCTCGACGTTATGACTTAGTAAGGTTTAGGGGTATTAAAAGAGTAAGTTTAAGGAATCGTATACGACGAGTTTTCCTTCGTCGCATACAGTCTACTGTTTTTTTTGAAAATCCTCAGTTTTGGATTATCAGACCTCGATGCTTATCATGCAATACTGCATTAAGGTTTCTGGCTAGCATTCTATTTTCTTGTCTTAACTGGTATTCGGTTCGATAGTCTGCGAACGATTTCTTACCGAGGCTGATCGTTACGGAATGACAAAGAAAGATTTACCACAGAGCTTTTTGTAACGTCGCAATATCCCGACGTCCGCTTCATTATTTTCGACAATGGCCTTTCATCTCGCGTTTAAATATTTCGCTTTCGAGCAGGAAATTGATATAAAGAAATGAAGGATTTCAGGTGAGCTAGTACACCTTCCGCATTAAACATCCGGAACTCTGGTCAGCAAAATTCTAACTTCAATTATCGTAAAATTGTTGATTGACTGAACGTCTCAAAGCGACTAGCAAATATCATTATATCAATTGATTTGTAGTTGAACCTTTCTTCAATTTCTTCGGTTACACTATCGCAGTATATTTTGCATCCTTTAAATGCATTTTTCTTAACATCTTCATCAGCAATCAGGACGCACTTCAGTATGCCAAACTCACTCATTCAATTTCACCAAGCCGAAACTTTGCTTTTTGTAGAGTGCACTATTGACGTCTCTCAACTGATTCTTGCAGATATTTTGCAGTTGCAGATTTGTTGCCAGGTAATTAGGGGAAGGACTTTGGTCATCTAAGCTCCTCTTTTGCAAAGCATTGCTAAGAGTAAGAGAGAGTGCACTAGCGAGTTCATTCATTACATAACAGGTGACAAGGGAACTTTCATTTCTGATTTCCAGCAAGATGCCCCCCTCAAGTGATGCAAGGTCTGTTCCTTCTTTGTGGATATGCTTCACAGCCATCAAAAATTGACTCTTAAGCTCCTGAAACCAGCATTCACTATCTTATAATGAGATAACCATCTAACTTCAATGCATTCTGGAATCTTTGAGGATTGGATCATTGATTATTGATTGATCATGCAAAATATTTTCTTTCTTTGGCGTAAAATGTCTTTCAAAATATAAAAAAAAACTTTTTTAAAATTTCTGATTCTTATTCCTGCAGGAGGCTGCTGCGCAGGGACAATTATGTTTTTACAGTGTATATAGAGGAACTTCTTTGTTTGACTTTTCTGAAAGCCTTTTTCTCACACCTCCAACTTTTCCAGCTATATTAGAAGCACCATCAAATTCAAAAATAATAATGTTGTCATAATTTAAATCAAGATCAGTCAGCTCTTTATGAATAGCATTTGCAATACTTTCTGCTTTTCCATTGGGTATTTTAACAATTGACAAGAACGTTTCTACGGGATTTTTTATCCTCCACTACTCTAAAAGTTTTTCAATGTTTTTTTCACCTCATCTTTCAAAACTTCGCCCATACATAACAAAAGTAGTTCACCCGGCAGTGTCCTGGCTTGTGTATCTCGGACCTATCACTCTGATCTTTTACTACCATGTTTAAAAAATCATCATTCAATTTGTCCAAAATACTTTCAATCAAGCTCTGATATTTAGTAGTGTAAGCTGCTTCTTTCTTTAACTAAAAATACATCCCTCGATAAAGTATTTTAAAACCTTTCCTTTTTAAGTCTTTCAATTTCACTCTGTTGAACAATTTGAGCGTGAATCGGTTTCTTCATAGCCTGTCTCCTGAGGTTTTCCATTTTTACACTTATAGTGTGAGCTGAAGAGTCATCATTCTGCTCTCATTTCCCATTTTTTCCTAAGCTTTTTTGAAAGTTGTGATTGGAACGGTTTATGAATACCCCACCTTTCTTTTGTAGAACATCTTGCATATTTCCATGAAATTTCTTGGCACATTTACAAATTTGAGGCTTCCTTTTTCTTCTCTGTTTCTGCCAGCCAACTAATATTTCTGTTCCCATGTTTCGTAGTAGCGTTGTTTGTCAGATCAATTTGGCGTAATGTTGAAGCTGGATGATCCTGGCACATTTATTTCGAACATTCCTTTTAAATCATGGCGTTTAATTTGTGAAAATTGTTGATACGTTGCCGGCGTTTCCCTCTTTCAGTTTTTACTAGGTCCTGCTTGCCGCGCTACTGAAATAAGAGACTATTGTTTTCCTCATGATCCCGAAAAGAGAAGAGGTACCTATGAAAAGTAAAAAAAAAGATTAGCCACACACATATATATATATATATATATATATATATATATATATATATATATAATATATATATATATATATATATATATATATAATATATATATATAAATATAATATTAAATATGATATATATATTATATATATTAATATAATAGATCATGAGAAAAATAAACACTAAAAAATATATATTAACTAAGCCACTCCTTAACTAATAGGACCTTTTCCGAAAGAAATTTCTATAGCAATAGCCATTTTCTCAGAAGTCAGAATTAACAACTCTTTGTCTATTTTATGGCCATATCTAGCATGTTTCCATGCATTCTGGCTGATTTTATTATTTATCGCTAGAAAATATAGACTTAAACATACTTTTTATGTTTATTTGCTTTATTTTGTAATTTACGGCAAAAATTAATTCATGCTCGATTTTCTCCGGGGGGGCACTCGACTGTCTCCGGGGGGCAAAGCCCCCCCGGAGGTATGCCTGAAAGAAACACTGATAATAATAATAATAATAATAATAATAATAATAATAGTAATAATAATAATAATAATTAATAAAATAATAAATAATAATAATAATATAATAAGAAACACTGATAATAATAATAATAATAATAATAATAATAATAATAATAATAATAATAATAATAATAATAATAATAATAATAATAATAATAATAATAATAATAAAGAATGAAATTTCATTCCAATTGCACTAACACTAATCGGTTCAATTCTTTAGAGAATTTCACATGCAAACTCGAACTTTTCTCGCATAAATATAGTTATATTATAGTTATATTATAGTTATATTATTGTTATATTATAGTTATATTATAGTTATAATAAGGTTATAGTTAGTTCGTATGCTATTATGGTAGTTTTTTGACAAAAGACAGTGCAAATGTTAATAAATATGTAGAAAAGTTATTTTAGTTCTT